>JARHVA010011042.1:70000-99730 GCA_037957365.1 Torreya grandis
CCAGATGAATTGACCATTTTAGTTAGCGTATTGTTAAAAGTTATGTTAGAGGCTTCTACCTGTCCATTCACTTGAGGGTGATATGGTGAAGAGAAACTTAACTTTATGTTGAAAGCATCACAAAGACCCTAGAATTTCTTGTTTTTAAAATATTTTCAATTATGGATGATAATTTTGTGAGGAACACTAAAGTGGTAAATGATGTGATGGTTGATAAAGTCAACAATGTCTAATACTTTGGTCAAGACTAAAGGAATAGCTTCCACCCATTTGGTGAAATATTAAATTGTAGAAATGATATAATGGTGTCGCTATGAATATTAGGGGTTAATTTCACAAATAATTTTTAGATTCCATTATGAGAAGGGTCAAAATTTGTGGATACATGAAGACTATGTGTAGGTACATGATGCAATTGGCATGTTGTTAACACTTAACACACTTTTTCACATAATCACAACAATCTTGGTTAAGGGTAGTCTAGTAATAACCAAGTTAAAGGATGAATTTAGATACAACAAGGCCATTAAAGTGTCCCTTGAAGATACCATCATGTATTTCCTTGATAGCATGAGAGGTTTTGTGATTATGTAGGCACCAAAACAAGAGACCATCAAAGCCACATTTATAAAGAATTCACCCCATAATGGTATAGCTTGAGGTACTCTATATAAAATCTCTTCTAGAATTCATGGAAAGATAATAAGGAATGATAGCAAGGTTGAGATAGTCAATGTTCTACTGATACCAAAGGTGAGGTTGAGTCTCTTCCATATTAAAAATGGTGGGAGAATCTAGTTTGATATATGAAGGATGGAAAAGTTTATGGATAACAATCAATAGCTTAGATTCAAAAAGTGTAGATATGATATAAGAGGTGAGGAAATCCATGGTATCAATGAACTTATTAGTAGATCATGTGATTGATAGAGGTCGTAGTGTTCAAATGATGTTAAGAGTTTGTCAACTAGTTATTTGTATTATTGAAAAACATCATTCTTACATTGCTAAGAGTCATTGATTTGGTAGACCACAAGTTGTGAGTCACCAAATATGTTTATTATTTTGACTCCCAAGGCTAAAATAGTTTTAAGACCTATGGCTATGAATTCATACTTAGTCATATTGTTGGTACATTCAAAATCAATATTGAAGGATAAAGGAAGAGGCTCACCATCAAAGGGAATAAGAATGATACTAGATCCCCCACCACATTAACATTTTGATCCATCAAGGAACATGGTGACTTGATAGGTGAATTTTACTTAAGAGAGGGTCATGATGGACTCATTAAGGAACTCAAGAGGAAGAGAATGGTTGTATACTAATGGTTCTTTAGCCAATTGGTTGGTAATGACATGCCCCTTAATTGACTTTTAATAAAGGAAATCAAGATCAAAATTTTATAAAAGCATGAGCCTCTTAGACATATGTTGGTTTTGGTATGGATTTAAGTACATGTACTTGAGCAGTTTAGTTTTGGTTATGACAAATGTTTTATGGTTAAGAAGGTAGTGACAAATCTTGGTGGTCATAAAGACTAAATCTAAGTAAAGTTTCTTAGTGTAGGTATACTGAGTCTCCTACTCTACAAGCATGCGACGATGTAGTATATGGATTGATATTTTTATTGTTTATCCTGATGAAAAAGTATTACCCCTAGGGAGTGAGCAGTGGTATAGATATAAATATAAGTTCTGGTCATCCTTAGGAGGGGTAAGGATAAGTATATACAAATGGTACTTTATGAGTGAATCAAAGGCCTTTTGACAATCATTAATCCACTTAAAAGAGACATCCTTCTTCAGAAGGTGGTAGAAGGGTTGGCATTAGTATTCAAGCTAGGAGATAAAGTGATGAATGGATTGAAGCTTTCCCTAAAAACTATGGAGTTGCTTAAGGTTGACTAGAAGAATCATGACAAGGATGGATTTGATTTTGGCTAGATCGACTTTGATTTTGTGGAGGGAAATAATAAATCCAAAGAGATTTCCTGATAAGACCCCAAAAATGCACTTCATCTCTTATCATCTTAGAATGAGTCAAGGGGATGGTTACAGTCACCCTATCCTTTTGATAGGTTAGGTTTTTGAGGTTGATTATGTTGATGAAAAAAGTTAGGTGAGATGATGTCATCATCCTCACATGTAGGTAGAGGAGAGGTTAGTGAGGAAGGGGCATCTTCCTCAATAATGGTGGTGGTAGGTAGTTTGGTTTGCTTCTTATTGGTTAGGATGAAATTGAGGCCATGTTTATCATGAGGATTTTTGGTTTTAATGAAAATAAAATGATATGGGCCATGCTCATATCACCCAAGACCAAATTCTTTCCAAGCATACCAATGGAGGTATGTCTTTATGAAGATCAATTTATCTACATAAGAGAAACTAGTGGTAAATGGTTAAAGTGAAAGAGAGGTGGTGGAAGCACCAAGGGGTTTGTCAAGTCCCCCAAACATGAAATGGGTTTGATAGTGGGGAGGTTCAAAGGGAACAATAGTTCTAACATTGGGGTCATATCCTGATTGGTTAGTAAGTTTTCCATTCCCCTGAGGATTAGGGAAGGTGTCAAGGGATAAAATGCAATATTATCCCAATGAAATGTAGTGGAATGTTGATTCCAAATGGTCTATCATGGGGATTTGGTCTGAAGGGATGGATGAGCTAGTAAATGCCTCATTAGTGAAAGGCGAGATAACATCCATTTTTGTGGTAGAAGGTTGGTCTTTAACTATTATAGGTGTGTTAGATGGAGGTAATAGGACATCATTATGGTGATAGGTCATGTTGTATGTTGAGAAGGGACTTGGTTCTGACTAGATAGTGATGACCTATCCTTCATGCTCAAATTTGATTCAATGATGAAGGGTATATAAAACACAACACATGGAGTAGATCCAATGTCATCCCAAAAAATCATTGTATTGGAATTTGTCTTCCAGTACATAGAAGAGTTTGAGGAGTGTGCAGGGTCCTAAATGGATATGAAGAATAACAATTCCCAAGGTAGTGGACATGGTGTGATTGAAGGATGGTCTAGGTTTTAGACGTGACATTGTCTGGTAGATTAGTTGGTAATAGGCATAGGAGGAGATGATGTTAATACAATCTCCCCCATTAATCATGACTTGTTTTATGTGGGTTTGGTTAATATATAGTAATAAAGAGAGGGGGATCTGGATCATCTAGATGGATAATAGGTATTTCTAAATCCTTAAAGGTGACAAGGTTAGAAATTTGGAGAGTACCAATAAAGGTAGTTAGAGGTTGAGGTTCTTCTAGTTGTGCCTCTAAAGATTGCAATGCCAATATCATTGCTTGGTGATGATGAGGTGAAGTAGTAATCAATTCATATAAGATCATATTCATTAGGGTCTAGTGAATTTTTTTGAGTACCACTCTCTTAATTGATTTTGAGGTGTTGGATTAGGAGGTACCCAAAATATAAACCTTCAGTTTGGATGAAGGTGAAGGAACTTGATTTTGGTTTGGTTAAGATGTAGAATATGGGTATGTCTATGGGATAGACACCTTAGCCTTCCCCTTATCCTTATATTGAGAGTGTGATCATTTAGAGTTGGGGTAGGAGATTGGTTTGATTATTCATCACTTGAAGGTGAGAATAGAGTAGTAGGTAAGTGTTGGGTAGGGGTTATTGTTGGGTGGATTGGTATAGGGCTCATGGGAGGTTCATCTATTAGTATATCATCCTCATCATAGAGCTGATGGATAATGGTTTTGAGAGCCTTATAGTTCTTCATGTCATACCCTGGTGTCTTATGATAGGATCACACATGGTGGAAATTATACCAAATGGGTTTTGAACCAAGAGCATCAAATATTATGATTAGAGGTAATGTTAAGCAAGAATCTTGGAATAATATTTGAAAAATGGTTGAGTAAGACTCAGCTAAAGGTGTTAAAGGTTTATCAATCTTGGCTTTTATTGGTGGGATATAATTCTTTTTGGGAGTGGGTTTACTGATGGAAGGTTTTGGTAAGTTGGTGTGCTTGGTTTTTGTTTTTGTTTTAGGTAAGGTAAAGGTTGATAAAGCAGAGGTAGGAGGTTTCAAGGTAGGTAACTTATTCATTATTAGTTTGGTGAAGATAGGTATATTAAAAAGCAAGTATGCTAGTATAACCATCATCAATGGTTAGGATTTGGCTGGAATGGTTAGCTTCCTAATAAAATTGGAGGGATGAGGTCCTAAGCTAGAGGGAAAGGTTGAAGGAGGTATAAGTTTGGCCCTCTAGAATTTTACTACCTTCACTTCCTTGGTTGGTTTGGTTTTGTGGTTGGTTTTTGGGTTTGGTGAGGTAAGTTCCACTTTCACATATGGGTGATTAAGACTTTGTGTAGGGATGGTGCTAAGGTTCTTAGTTAGTTTGGTAATTTTAGTTGTAGAGGATGACTTGGTGGCTTGGTGGTTAGTCACTTTGGATGTTGAGGAATAGTTGGGTGGGTAGAGGATTTCATTGGTTTGGTTGGTAAGATAGGAGTATAGATAATGGAAAGGGTGGGTTGGTCTACCAATAGTATGGTTAGAGGTTCTTATTTTTAAATGTAAGGGAGCCCTAATTACTTCTAAAAGGTGGCTCGATGTATGCCAAGGTTGGATACAAATTCCAATTTTTCAACTAACCTAGAGAATGATTTATATATTGGTTTTATCCCTTGGATAATGGATTTGAAAGATAAACCCATATGTTGAGATAGAGGGATGGTAACCTCATCCTTTTCCTCAATAAAAATATGTAAGGTTTGAATGGGTGACTCCTATGTAGAATGTGTAAACATGGGGGATCCCTCTTCAAGAATTATCTTTAAAGGGGTGGTAAATTACTTAATGGTTGAGGGAGAAGGTAAAATGGGCTCTTTTTCCATTATGTTAATGGAATGAGGGGTTGATGGTTATAATACCTCAGTAAGTGGAGGAAGAAGGGGTCCTTCCTTTATTTGGGTATCTAAAAGAGGAGAAGGTAACTCCACTACCTCGACAAGGGGATATGGTGAGGAACATATAGGTTGGGTGATAGGTTCTTCAATAATGAGCATGCCAGGAACCATGTTAATAATATGGATTTGAAGAGGACACTCAACCTTATTGCTCTCATTTTTGGTAGATGCATGATTTGGGAAAGGTTACATAAGTATGTCAAGGGATTAGTTTTGAGGTATGTTGGGGTTATCTAACATAATCTCCCCCTTATCAATGAGATATTGGACAAAGCTTTTAAAGGTATTACACCTTCTAAAATCATGCCAAACTACTTGATGGAAAGTGCATAGATCGTTCTTGTTCTACCAACTAGGTATAGGATGAGAAGAATAAAATTGCTAGGGTGGTTTGATATGAGGAAGTTGTATGATGTTTCCCTTAAATAACTTCTCCAATATTGAAGCATATGATTTGTTTAGTAGAGTAAATTTCTTTTGGGTGTTCTAGTTTTGGTTCCTTATGTTTTGATTTGAGGAGTTAGAGGAATTTGGTTGGTTGATAGATGGTGGAAAATAATATTTAAGGATAATATCATTCATAGTTATCTTACATTTATTCTTGGTCTTGGTTTGGTTATTCAATTTGGAAGAGGAAGCCTCATTAGTTTTTTAGGTAGAGCTCTTGTTTTTAAATTTTATCTTTCCTTCATTGATATCTCTATTCTTTAACATATGTGCCTTGGTAAAATCCTCATCAAAGGTTAAAAATATATAAAATGTAATATGAAATATATGTGTTTGGAACATTACCAAGAAAATATTTCAATCAATTCAGGTTGGGGCAAGGAAAAGGAAAGTTGGTTGATTAGGCTCCTCCAGCAGGCTATAAAATCAACAATGGATTCATCATCAAATTGTTGGATGGAGTAGAGTTCAGTGATGGAAACCTTCTTGGAGATATTTATTGAACATGATCCATAAAAGTTTGAGCTAGATGGGTAAAGGAGAAGTGGTAATGCTTGGTTAAGGCACTATACCAATCCAATGCCGATCCTGACAAAGACATAGGAAAAGTGTGGATAAGGAGGGCATCATCATAGGCAATTAGATAACATGAATGTATAAATACCTTGAGGTGCTATTGGGGATCTTCCTTACTATAAAACTTGGAAAACTTGGGAAGTTCCCACTAGGGAGGATATGATATGATAGGGACAAATGGGTGAATGGGTTAGATATAGATTTGATCATATGATAAGACATTTTGAGCTCCAAAAATGGATGAGTCTAAGGTAGTCATTTTATCCATAAGCATATTCATTAGGTCTGGTCAAGGTTGTGCACCTACAAGGTAGTAAAGTGCATAATATTATGGTGGTTGGGTGACATACTAATAATTGGTTGGAGGTTAAGAAGCTGTGACATACTGGTATGTAAAGATGGGTGGTTGGGTGGAATATATGTAAGGGTAAGTAGATGCAGGTGGATGGGTATTAGGTAGAGGTACAAGCCCTTGTGGGTTAAGGATGTAACCTATGTTTGGTATAATGAGAACATGTTGGGTAAGATTAGTGATTATGTTGGTGATCAAAGGAAGGGTAGTGACCTTTTTAATAATTGGGGGTAAGGTAGAATGTATGGGCACCACAAGATTTTGAAGTGGGGTAGTAGTTAGCAGGTTAAAGATATCCAATGGAAGATTTACAATGCTAGTGGTAGGTAATCCCATAGTGAGGGGAGTATAGGTAGTTAGGAGTTGGTTTAATCCCAAGGTAGAGGAGTTTTTGGTGGGGGTGGAAGGTATAAGGGTGTTTATAGGTTGGTAAGGTTGGTTTTCCATAGTAGTATCAAAGGGGTTATTGGTGGATGAGGAAGTTCGGGTAGCCAATGGTTGGGTGGTGACTATGGTAACATAATTGTTTCCCATGATATGGGAAGGCATGCCATAAGGTGGGTCCATAGGCATAACTGAAGTAGGGGTATAGTGAGGCATAGTGTTAAGGTAATGTTGAAGGGCCATAGGGTTGTTATCTAAGAAGGTGTAAAAGTTTGTTTGTCCTTGGGGAACTTCTCAAGGGAAAGGAGGACTTCTTGAAGGTTGAGGAAAGTTTGTTGGTTTAAAGACATAGTCCATAGGTGAGGAGGTATAAGAGGTTGATCATTTTGTTGATGGGTTTTATTTTGATAGGCTTTTTCATTACTGGTGAGTTAAAACCATCCAATGTAAGGTAGAGAGAATTCATAGATAGTCTCACCACTTAAACAAAGAGAAGATAAGAAATGGTCAAGAGAAGTAATCACACTTTAAAAATCATGTTAAGTTTTAAAAGTTATTTTTAGTCTCTCTTTTGGCTTATGCCTTAAGATTTCAGGAAATCATGTGACTAAAATTTGGCTTATAGAATAGGTACCAAAAAAGGAAGTCTATGGTTGGTTTCAGGTTGTTCAGGATCTCAAAAATAATTTATATTGGGAATCAATATGTGGTTTGGTATTGGGGCGTAACCCCTCACTTAACACACCATACTGATAAGGGTGTTAGGTTCTTATCTAATATATATTGAATTCTGGAGTTTATACTCAACCAGAGAGTTGAGTTGGTTCTCCCCTTGGTAATGACCTCCAATTAGGATTGCTAAGAAAGGGTAAGGTGATCGTTATGTGATGAAATCCTAATCATACCTTGTCTCAAGTTTTTTTTATGTTTAATTGATTAAGGTGGTTTGGTTTAGTGTTTATAACAAAAAGTGATGCCATGATAGGATTACTTTGCCTTACTTTAGACTATGTGAGCTAAACTTGAAATCAATCAATGTATGAACTTAATTTTAATCCCAAAAGAAACTTTTGATTTAATTTATGAGCATAAAATAAATATAATACTATATATATGTAGACAAAATAAAATTTGAGTAAAGACTCAAGGTACCATCAGGCATGCCATAATGTTTCAATTAATTTTAGCTTATATTTTGAAAATGGAAGAAGAAACTAAATGAGTGTGGTTTAAAAAACTATTTTATTGTGCATGCATGAATGAGAATATTGTGAATATATCCTCTTTGGATTGGGAGGATAACCTACAAATGAGATAGAACTAAAGCAAATGATTGGCTACATAAATAGCTAAGTTGATTGCCTAGCAGTGGCTAGATCCCAAAAGCAAGAGCTTCCTTGAGGACTGTCAATCCACATGGTTTGAATAATTAAGTTTATAAAACTAATATAAATTACTTGCATCAATAAAAAAGGTATTAAAATTGAACACAATAAATGTTTGTTAATGAAATAGACTATAAATGACTAATATAGAAATAAATAGGTTAACACTAATACTAAATGGGTCAAGTGTGCTTCAAAGAATCTATCATGGGTCTGCGAATAGGTAGGGAAATAGATAATTAGATTTAGTTATGGATAGGTACGTGGAAATAAATTTCTAAAATTTCTTGCCACAGTGATCGTCAGTGGTGTAGGTGATCATTGGTGATTGAGGTGACCATTGGCAATCAAGATGACCATCATTAGTAGAATAGACCATTAGTGGTTGACACAAACATCAATAATTATTGTGTGTAGGTTTGGGTGGGTAAATGGTCAAATTTATGGGATCACAAAGTTAGATTATAAGAGATGGGTTGGTGGTGCACTGAGTACAAAAGGTAAATAAAGTAAATGAATATTAAAAAATAAGTACTTATCTTTCAGAAGATCAATTAGGTAGATGATTGATGTGGTTAACTCATTGGTAGAGTCTGACATGATTTTGATAGAGTGATGGTTCTTGGGTATTTGTGAATGAATGAAAATAAGTAAGCTCTCTGATGTGATAGTTAGATTGCTAGATTGTTGATGATGATTGACCTATAAAAAAAGAAACTTTAGATGCACAAACTCTTGATAATATTTGGAGATCCTTTTCACCTCCATGTTCCTTTCTTCTTATATGCAAAGAAGGAGATGTATAATAAGACATTAACTAAGATTCCTAATTTTAACTCACTCATGCAATGTCTCACACATGGATTTAGACAAGTTATTTTTAGAAAATCAGGGTAGATGGTTTGCATGTTACTGGTTGAGGAGGTACACCCTAACCATCAATGGTTAAGGTAACCATCAATGATCATCCTGATTGTTGGTAGTCATCCTCACCATAAATGGTTGAGGGCTAAGGTAAAGAGTTGATAAAGGGGTAGGTTAAGTCAATTAGTAAAATTAACCACAATTAGGCTTGGTTTATGGTTGAAAGGTCAGATTGGCCCCAAGAGGGTCCTAAGGTGGTCTAGGGTTGTTTTAACATTCAAAATCATGGTGTGCATATTTTTCATGTCTACACTAGTATAGGCTCATGTGGGAATCACAAAAATATTCCCACATGAGATTATACATGATAGGGTTTTAATAAACTTGAAAATATTATCATAAAAATTTAAAAGGTAAAACTTAAACTTGGGAGAGATTTCACATGCATAAAAATATATAATTGTAGGGTTTTAATATATAATCTAGTCTCCCACTATGAGATCACAATAGTAACAACAACATCAATACGGACCCCTCTCCCCATCTCTACCTTTTTTTACTCCCCTCGATTGTTCATCCTCTTCTTTGTTGTCATCTAACACTTTTCTTCTCTACCATTCTTTCCCCTAGCATGATAGTGGTCTATATAAATATAAAACCCTATATTCTCTCCACAAAATCAATTCATCCTTCCTCCCCCTTCCTCTAGCTTCTCAAATAAGTTGATGGTTCATAATGATATCAAAAAAATGCAACAAACCTTAAATATGGTTGGTTCAATGTTAATCTCTATTCACTGTAGCAAGTCTGTGACCAAAAGATGTCACCTAACATTTAATTTTTCATTAAATAGGAAACTTGGCTTCCATCATACATTTTATATTTATTTTCTAACCTGAGCACAAGGAAAACTCCATCATAGATTATGGTTAAGGGGGAATACAATGTTTCTATTATCTTCACATGCTTTCCTACATAATCATTTAAAGGAACCATCCTTCTATATGGATCGGTACTACCAAACCACAACATTATCAAATGTTTTTTAAAAAAAACGTTATTGTATAGTTTTTATTCCCTTATACCTTTATGCCAAGGCATTAATCTTGAACAATACATAAATTCCCTCAAAAAATTCACATGCCAATGTTGCCATAGGCATAATCTCAAAAGGTTTTGGATCATGAATAAATACACCCTTAAAAATACACACACACAGACACACACATTTATTTAAGACTAGGGTGATCTATTTGTATTATATATATTTGTGTGTGTGTTTAAGTAATCATTATATTCTAAAAATAAATGATTGGGTCTAATTTTGACCATAATCTAAATAAACATATCAGTAGACCTTGACAACTTAGATATAAAATGGTGCCAAATATCAAGGTCGTGATAGGTTTTACATGAAATAATAATGGGGCTACAATAGTTATAACCTTTACCAAGTGTCCTATAATATTGGAGATACTATGATTACATTAGAAAATAATAGGGCATGGATCCTTAAGTTTTGAATAGGTTAGATCAGATTAATTACTAATGTGGATAACATCAAGTTTTAGATTAAAAAATAGCATAATGATGGGTTCTAGAAACTTAATATAGGTGATAAAATTGGTATAATTATATGTGCTATAAAAATAACACGTGTTATAAAATAACACTAGGTGCCAAGTTCAAACCAATAAAGCGAAAGGATGATGATGAGGTAATGAAGGGTGCCAAGTTAAACATAATAGAATTATGGGATATAAGATGATGCGTGGTAGGTTTAAACCAATAGAGTGATATGTATAAACCAAATATCAACCAAGGGAGGGTATCCCTAATCAAGGTTAATTTAGACAAGGACTAGTTCAAGGTGAAGGCTTAGATTGGTTTTATCAATGTTTATAAGGTGGAAAAATGTGTTTTGGTTATAGAAAAGTGGTTCCTAAGATGTAAATGTGTTTAGATTATGTCAATATGGATGTCTAATAGGGAGACAAGCTATGACTTAGATGGGAATAACTTGATGCTTAAGAAGTCTTAGATGAAGATCTACGGGGATGATTTAAGAAAAGATTTTAATATATGGTGAAATACAACATGTTTGACAAAGAAGGATTTAAGACAAGATGATGGATGATGGGGTTTAATTAGGCAAGTTAAGATAATAATATGAGTGATGTGGTTTTACCTAAGAATAGATAATGAGGGAATGATAGGATGTGATATGAGATGACAATGTATTGACTAAGTTGGGATAGAATAGGAGGATGATGGGTTTAACAATTTCTTTTATCCTAGGGCCATGATTGGTTTGTCTATATGCTATAATGTATGTAAACAATAATGGCCTCAAGAACACATAAAAAATAAAATAAATTACAAAAACCTATATCTAGTGATTGATGTGGGATTATAACTTAAAACCTAGCCCATCAAATGAATTGAGCTGAAAGGTACCTAGATTGGTGTCATTAAACCCTTTCTCACTCTCCATGCTTGGTGAGTGATCTCCATGAATGTCTTTTTACTTGACCTAGATGCATGTTGCAACTGAAGAGTCTCATTTTATGCTTAATTTGATCTCTAAGAGAGTCTTGTAAACACCTTATGGTATGTGTGGATGGATTCTATGTTGGGTACTATCTAATGACTACATATTGGAGTGTTACCTCCTCAATTCATATAATCATGTATGGGGAGTTACACTTATCTTATTGATAGTTTTCCTTAATATTTATAATCCATTATAACACATAGCGTGCTCTTGCGCATGGTGGTTAGATCTACATCACAATCCCCCTAAGACTATGTCAAGTGCATGGGCATCAATTCCACATCATGTTACCCCATAGAAAATAAAAATTGGGAGGTTTATTGATGGTTTCTAACCCTGATGATTCACCCTATGGTTGTAAGGAGATAACATAAACCATCATAGCCTCAAGTGAAAAGCAGGTAGATAAAAATGTATATTAGATTAATTTAAATTTTAGACACACAACCAAATAAGTTAATTTATTAATATTAATTAAGATGTGATAATAAAATTATTTAAAGAGTTTCAAAATGATAATTATTTAAAAAACAACATGAAAAAATAAAGGGTTAGTAAATTTAAATTGGCTTCTATGGGGGTAACCTAAAGAAAAAGGATTTAAAAAATAAAAACACTTTTATGTAATCCAAAATTCACAATTTAGACAATTTTTTTCAAAAAAAAGTTCAATTTTAGATTTTTATAAAATTAAAAAAATAAAACATATTTAGTATACAAATTTGAAGGTCATAAATACAATGCCTTATTTACATAGTCCAATCTCATAAATGCAGAAACATAGATTTACTCAAAAGAAAAAGTTAGATAAAAAGACAAAAAAATTCATGGCTTAGACAGTCAATGCTATAGATAAATGAAAAATGTAATGAAATAAGAATTATAATATTTAAAATAAGATATAAATGCTAAAACTTAAAAATATATACCTTCACAATGCCATGTGTTACTTTCAAAAAATTTCATTCTTGATTAACAATGCTATGATCACAAAACATGAAATTGCACATGTGCATAAAATAGATAGTAATTTTTTTGTGAATTCATGGTTAGTTATGCAATTTCATACCTTTAAAGTATAATTTCATGTTCATGTAGTCATAAATTCATTCTTGTATAAAATGGAGCACATAAAAATAGAGACAAAATCATAGTCAGGTATGCAATGTTTCACCTTGACATTTCAATGTTGTGGTTACGTAGTAGTGGGTTTGATCTTATACAAAAAATAATAGAAAAAGTCATTGTTAGTATTGAATTAATCACGTGTTCAAAAATTAATGTCACATGTCTCAAATATTGAGATCATTAATGATCAAGTAGACCATATCAGTCAAGCTGGATGATTTCAGGTTATATCATGGCTAGTGATCATGAGGTCGCATTTGTTGAATAGGAATTTAGGTTTTCACAAATCAATTCCTTGATTTTAACATGGAAATGAAAATCATGTGATTTATTAAACTTTTGTCTCAAATTCTTCTTCAAACATTCCCAATGATCTTAATCTCACACACTAGAATCTCAAGAAGGTTAAGTTAAATGAGGGCTCCCACTATGGTCACCATTTATGTATTAGGTAAATTTTAGAAATCTTAATGTAAATGTGAGATAAAATTAAATTAAACCAAATCACTACAAAATCAATCCAAATTCCAAATAAATACTCATGATTAACAAAGTAAATTATATGCAAACAATAATTGAATTAAATCCAAATGTATCTCAATTTTATAAGTCATTTACCTCCAAATGCAATGATGTGCCCCAAATTGACAACTTGATGCTTGATATGGAATGTTGGATTGTGTTGTGACTCAAAAATTGGATGGCATGTTGGATATGGATGATATGGATATTTAAATACAATAGACAAAATTTATCATGGTATCATAAGTTTTACCTCTCATATGTTATTTGAATTTTGATGGAGCACAACTAGTTTATATAGATTATGAGGGATTTATAGGGAATTTAAAATTATTTTGAAGACTCTTGAGAGGAATTCCATATAAATTATGGAGGATGTTGGATAATTCTAGAGGATGTAGAGAGCTATATAATCCATTAATCAGGACTAATGGTGATTACAATGATATTATATATGGATTAGAAATGTGATTTTTAAGATAAAGTTGGGGTGGGTGAGGGTAGATAGGAGTGAATTTAAAAATTACAAAATAATAGATAAGTGGGATTAATGATAAATTGGATGTGATTTATAATATTCTATTGAGACATGTGAGTTATATGGTTGATACATGATATGAGAAATGTTAGAAATGATAGACTAGTGACTAGTGGACTAAAATAGACTAATGTTAAAGTGAATTAGATGAGATTAGTAGTAATTAAGGAGTGATAAAATTTTGATATATACAATACCCAAATTTATAGGAATGGAATCACCAACTTTTTAATTTGAAAATTTATTTGTTAAATAAAATTTATATAGATCATGAATAGTAAACATAGAATCTAAAATTAATATGGCATGAGGTGGCTTATTTTTACTCACCCATAGAGAATAACAATAGTTATAATCATATTCATTTTTATTAATATTATTTTATTGCATAAAATAATCAATGTGTTTTCTATAATTATAAACATGGTAATTACATTAAAAATTATGATTTTTTGGTCTTAAAACTTCTATAAAAGTAAATTTAACCATATGATCAACTTTAATAATGGTTGGGTTAGATGTATAAATAGTAAAATTATCATAAAAGACATTATATTCCATAAGTATGTGGGATATATTGAAAGATTCAAAATTTTCCATTATATACCAAACTTTTTGGTTATACTTATTAAATGGTGACCAATTTGTATTATATAACTTTCTAACATCATAACCAATTCAGAATTGCCAAAGACTTCTAATTGTTTGATGTCAAATTTTAATTGTTTTTAAATACCTAAACATAATCCCTCAAACTCAACATTTTTTTCCATGATATAAAAATATAATTAAATATGTAATCCTAAAATTTTACCAATAGAAGAAATAAAAACAGCACCATCCCCAATACCATGTTGAAAATAAACATAATTAAAGTACATGAGACAAATAGCCTCTTTAGGGATTGTCCTAACATGTTGTTGATCTAATTAATATATGGCCAGAAATCCATAGGTTCTAATCCCTATTTTGGAAAATGAAATTTTGGCTGTAATAGTTCATTGGGCATACCATACCAATATTCCAAATGTATGAAATAAATTTTATTACCTATAGGAAAATTGGTTATGTATTTTTGAACACAATCACCATGGTCCTTTGACCAATATCATTATAACAACATATCATAATTATTAGGGATATTAAGCACATGTACATTACCCATACGTATTATTATTTTATCCTAAGTAATTTTAATGACTATGTCTCAATATTTAATATAAACTTTAGTTTGACGAGAGTAAAAACTAAATAGCATTTTATTGTCCCTTTCATAAGGAATACCTAGTTAACCAACAATGAACTTGAACATAATATTCTTTGATTTTATGTGTCAGGAATGTAATTATGAATATATTTTTGGTAATATTTAAAAATTTATTTAATCGTACAATATAATCATAAGGTGGATCGCCATTTTGTATAAGAATATATTTACTTTATTCGGATATTACTTCTTTTAAATATATAATAATTATAGAATTAATATTATTTAAAATTGTGTTAATATTTTCCAATTAATAAAGATGAAATTTTATTAATATTGATTATTTTATTATCACCTTGGATCTTTTAATATCTAGTACATGATATTTTGTGCTAAGAGGATTCCAATGATGTATGCTTATATTCATTCCCATTGAATATGGTGATGAAGTGATTTCTAATGGGATTATGAATGAGGGATGAAGGTGTAAGGAATGGATTTATGAGTGGATAATATGCATAATGATCTTTATAGAGTTTCCTAGGATACCTAGTTTTGACATCGGAGAAAACCTCCTCAAGACTTGCAGAAGGATCACTAAGGACTTTGCATTGAATTTTAGGATAAGCTTCCCAAGTTGTATCAAAGTTGTTCTGATAATTTTTTAATAATGAAACATCTTGAAGTATCATAAACTCCATTATGACATCTTTACCTGGCATGAATCAAAATGCATGCATTATTTTCTATTAATATCTAAATTAACTAAAAAAATAGAGACATCCTCAAAGAGGTAGGTGTCGACATGATATTTGACACTTGTAAGGGATGATGATTTGGATATGGAGTATGATATGGATTTAGATGCTGATGAAGGATTTGATCTTGATTTAGGATGTTTTATCTATGACCGACCTTTCAATAAATGTGGATGATTTTGAGGATATGCTACTAATAGATAATATTTTGATCTTTGCAATATGGAGGGCATGTTAGATGTTTTTGTCAACATATATCCTATTAAATTTTCATTTGGTAATGATGGTCTTGGGATTAAGTGCTATTTTGAAATGGGGGATCTATTATAATGGATATAAGGTAGATAGTTAGTGAATGAATGGTTTTTTTAATCAATGATGGGCTTAATAAAGATAAATTATTATCTTGGACTTGGTTTGGAAGTGGAAGATATTGATCATGATTGCTAATTAAATCTTTACATATCTCATTTTGTTCACCCATAGATGAGGATTTATATGATTCACTCTCAATTTCATTATCACCACAATCGATTCGGTCTTGGAAGAAGTTTTCAAAATTATAACATTGATTAATATTTTATCCCTAGGTTATATGGTATTGAGAGTATTGGCCTTCTCTATACCAAGAGGGCTTGGGTTTGGTTAGATTAAAATGTTTGACATGTGGATAGATGATCATGTTTACAAAAATAAGTTAATGAAAGATGTCATCCAATAATATAAGGAGAGGAATGTATTATCTCTCTTCACAAATTTTATTATATGTGGAAGTTTTGAACTAGAAATCAAATAATTTATCAGGGTATTTTAATTTCATGATATAGTAACACAATGGTATTCAATGTAGACTAAGGGATAGTTTGGTATTACATAGGTTTGATAGGATAGAGTTACCTTCGTTAGTATTACATGGGTTTTTTAATTGGCTAATAGATGGAAATTTTTACTATGATGGGTTAATATGAGGACTAAGAGTAGATGGATATTGATGGGGAAGGATTAGTGACTCTTATTTATGTGACAGTTTAGATTTTATGGGGTTGATGTCTATAAGTAGTTGGGCACCAATGTATAGGATCCATAAAAAGAGTACATATTGATTGTTAAAGATATATTTTTAAAACATGACATCCAAAACTTTTTGATATTCCATGGCTTGCATGAATTTGAGTTTTAGTTTTAATTAGTGATGTGAGATGTTTGATGGGATGTGATAGGTGTTAAGTGGATGAACCTACATTTTTTTATTAGGATATGATCTTACTAAAATTTTGATGATTTTATTTGCTTTGATGTTTTGTCGATGAGATAATTAAATATCTTGTGTTTGAGTAATATGATGGGCTTGGTTTTGACTATCCAATGACATATGACTAGGTAGTGAATGACCTTCGATAGGGTTGAGTTAGATTAGACTAGATCCATCACTTTAAATGATCTTCTCAAGTTGAGATTGATTGAATTGGATGATGATACTATAATAATTGGATGATAACATTTGATACAGTGTATGATTCAAACATGAGTAAGTTTAGGTGTACTCAATATTATAATTGTGACTATGACATGTGAAATGGTTGTAGAAAACATAAACTAAGGTGGTATTTTAAAAAATTGATATGATTAGGGATGATTGGTTAAAAATTATGGGTATGTAAAATATTAGGCTATAGGTGGTGTGATTTGACATGGTAATAAATAAGATATGACTATGACTTGGGGATTAGACTATTGATGTTAGAGATGTAAAAGCGATGTTAATAATAGGGAATGTTAGGTGGATTATATGTTTTTATTATAATTGAGTTTGAATTAAGAATTATTTGTAATGATCGATAGATTGTCTAGATATATGTATGTTAAGTAGATTAATATTTTTCATAGGTGAATGATATATTGAGCTTGCCCTTAGGATGATTTATTTGACATGAAAGGTGGATAAGGTTATGACAAGCTATGAGCTTAAGAAAGGAATATGTAATATTGGAGAGAGTATTATTACTAAAAAAAATATAGGGCATAGATCTCTAAGTTTGACTAAGTTAAAATAGATTAATTTTTGATATGGATGACTTCAACTATTGGACTCAAACTAGTAGAATGATGTGTGCTAGAAAGAGGAATAAGGGTGAAAATTTTGAAATAATTAAAAGTGATATAAAAATATAGGGTGTGAAGTTTAAACCATCAGATTGAAAGGATGATGATAAGGTAAATATGGATTCTAAGTTTAAAGTAACGAAATGATGAGATATAAGATGATAGGTGCTAGTTTTAAACCATCACAGTGATAGGTATAAACCAAGTGTCAATTGATGGAAATATCCTTAATCAAGGTAAATTTATACAAGGACAAGCTTGAGTTGAAGAACTAGAGACATTTTTTATGTAGACAAGGTGGAAAATTATGTTTTGGCTAAGGGACAAGGGTGCCTTGGATGTAAATAGGGATGACTAAGAGGGAGATGGGATATGGATAAGAAGGGAATGATTTGATGTTTAGAAAGGTTTAGATGAAGATATAGGGGGATGATTTAATGAAATATTTTGATATATGGTGAAGGATGATATGTTTGACATAGGGATATTTAGGATAATATGATGGGTCATGGGGTTGGACTAGGAAATTTTAAATAATAATAAGAATGATGTGGTTTTGTTGAAGAAGAAATCATGAGGGGATGATAAGATGTGATGAGTTGATAATGTATTGACTAAGTTAGGATAGAATAGGATGATGGTGGGTATATTAACTAGTTTGTGTGTAATATATAAGGTATGTAAATAATACTAGCCTCAACAACACACAAAAAATAACATGCAAGCCACAAACCTATATCTAATGACATACTTAGGAGTGCAATTTGACACCTAGCCAATCAAAAAAATCATGCCGAGAGGTGCCTATATTGGTGTCATAAAACCCTCTCTCACCATCTTTACCTAGTGAGTGATCTTTAGTAATATTATTTTACCTAACATGGATACATGTTATGGCCAAAGGGTCTCATTATAGGTTTTACTAGATCCCGAAGGGATTTCCCTAAACACATTATGGTATGTGTAATCAAATTCTGTGTAGGGTACTATCTTGCTCATATGTCTTGTAATGTTACCCCCTCACTTTAAAAAAATATTCTATGGGAAGTTTAGCTTAGCTTAGTGATATTTGTCCCTAATATTTATACGTATCCAAAATATGGAGTGTGGGCTTCTATGTGGTTGTCAAGTCCACATCAAAATCCACCTAAGACTAATTTTTTTTTATGGGACTAAATTCCACATCATGGTGCCCCATATAAAATAAAAAGGGAGTTTTTTAATGGTTTATAATCCTAAATAATAACCCTATGGGTGCAATGTGAGAGCATATGCCATTGTAGCCTTAAGTGAAAAATAGGCAGCCAAAAATGATTATTAGATTAAATTAAAATTTAGACACACAAGATAACAAGTTAATTGATGAACGTTGATTAATAGGTGAAAATTATCATGAAAAAATAAAGTGTTAGTTTTTAAACTATATTTTATGGGGGTAACCAAGGAGTTAAAAAAACTAATTTTATGTGCACATTTAGATATATTTTTGAAAAAATAGTTACCTTTTTTATTTTTTTTAATCTAAAAAAAACATAGTTACTCAAAAAAGTTGTAAGTGAAAAATATGATGTCACATTTACATATTCCAATCTCACAGATGCAAAAATGTGGATTCAATTAAAATAAAATGTTAGATAAAAGAGTTAAAAAAATAAATTTGTGGCATAGAGAGTCAATATTGTAACTAAATTAACAACTTGACATAATTAGAAATGTAATAGTGAAAAAAGATAGAAAGTTTAAAAAGTTGAAATATATACCTTTGAGATGCCATGGATTAGTTTGAAAATTCCACATCCATAATTAATGATGCCACTATTGTAAAACATGAAATTTCACTTTTGCATAAAAGAAGACATTACAAAGTTCATCAAATTATGGTTAGTTGTGCAATATATGACCTTGAAATCTCAATTGCATGGTCATGTGATCCCAACTTCATTATTACATAAAATATATCACTAAAAAAATCACATTTAGTTATCCAATGTCGTGCCCTGATAGTTCAATCTTGTGGTTACAGAGTCATAGGTTTATTTCTACACAAAATGGAGCATAGGCAAAGTCACAATTAAAATCAAAAAAATCATGTGTTTAGTAATATATATCATGGGTCACAGAGCTCAATATTGTTAAAATTTATGTTGACCATATCACTCAAGTTGGATGGTCTGAGACAAAGTCATGACTAGTGATGATAAGGTCACATTTGTAGAGGATGAAGTTGTGGTTACACATAGTGATGTTGTGGTTTCAACCTTGAAATGAAAATAATTTGTTTTTTGGAACTATATCCTCAAACTTACTTACAATACTCAATCTAACACACCATAATCTAAAGAAAGTTAAGTTAAATGAGGGATACCACTATGTTCATCATTTATGTGTTAGGTAAATTTTAAAAATGATAATGAAAATTCATGATTATAATTCATGCAAACCAAATAACTAAAAACTAAATCCAAATTCTAATTGAATAGTCATTATTGGGTAAGATAAGTAAATTATGTGCAAAAAAAATTGAAATAAATCCAAATGTATCTCAATTTTACAATTAATTTATCTTTTAAATGTAAACAAGTTGATAATTGATATGGAATGTTGGATTGCATTGTGACTTAGAAATTTTAAAACATGGTGCCTATGGATTATATGGATGTTTAAAGACAATATACAAAATTTGGCATGATATCATAAGTTTTACCTCTCATAAGCTAGTTGGATTATGGAGGATGACTAGTTTATATAGATGATGAGGAGGGTTTTATAAAGAATTTAAAATTTATTTGAAAGCTCTAGAGAAGAATTATTTTGAAAGTGTGGAGGATGGTGGGAGATTATAGAGTATGTGGAGAGCTTTGGAATCCATTAAATAAGACTAATGATGATCACAAGGATATTATATATTGATTGGAAATGTGATTTTTAGGAGAAATTAGGGTAGGTGAGGTTAGGTAGGAGTGAACTTAAAATTCATAAAATAATGGATAAGTGGGATTAATGATAAATAAGATGTGATTTATAATATTTAATTGAGACATGGGAGTTATGTTGTTGATGTATGATATAATAAATTTTAGAAATGATAGACTAATTATTAGGGGATTAAAATGGATTAAAGTTAGGATAAATTAGATGAGATTAGTAGTAATAGAGGAGGAAGTAAATTTAGATGTATATAATACACAAATATATAGGAATGGATTGATCAACTATTAAACTTGAAGATTCATTGGTTAAAGAAACTTTAGGTAGATCATGAAAGGTAAACATAAATTCCAAACATAGTATTATATGAGGTGATTTATTACCACTCACCCATTTGTTTAGGTATAATTTACTAACTTAAAGGCTATTTGATACTAGGATTTATTTCTAATAGTGGAGAATGTCTAGGAAGCTCTTAAACATGGACTCACACTAGCCATAGGAAACATAGGAATTAAAAAGTAAATAATATTATTATTTATCTTTAAAAGTGTACAATATACAATATAGTTGGTCAAGGTAGAGTAAAACCAAGATTTTGGTTACAAATTTGTTTTTGACCATGTAAAAACAATATTTGTGAACCAATTCTAATTTTTACCAAGTGACATATTTCTAATGTGAAGGAAACATAAATAACACTTTTTTGATGTTACAAAAAGTGACTAGTGATGTCAATTATCCTATTCTAAACCTAAAATGTATACATAAAATAAACATAGTATAGTGCTTTTATTAGGGTGAAAGTATGGGCTTTGACTAGGTCCCACCCCATTACAAAAACTAGACCCTAAAATAAAGGCAAAATAAAAACAAGACAGTTAATAGTAATGCATCCAAAAAATAATGAATAGACAATAAAGATACAATGAATAAATAACATAATCATAGCCTAGAAATAATAGAATATAATACATATTACCTGCTTATGTCCTTAATGACATGGTTCTATTATTTGACCATATTATTGAGGACATCCTCCATATCCTCCACCATCTTATTTTCAATGTTCATTTCCTTACCTTTATGAGATCCTCTAATCCTACTCAAATGGACACCAAACAATTGGGTTTGATAAATTATTTGAGTATGTTTATGATAGAGATATAATTTATTATGTTAACTTAATAATCTTAAATTGTTTTTCTATGTTACCATCCATAATAATCTTATCATTTTCTAGCCTTTCCACTCTATTTTCTAAGTCTTGAATTCTCATACTCTCCCCTTCATCAAAAACTTTATGCTAATAAGAATTAGTAGCACCAACATCTATTATTTTCCTTAAAAATCTAGGCCAACAAGATTTTGTGGAGCTTAACATCCACCTTCATATATTTCATCTTTTCATAGACATCACTATTTTACACATCAACATCTTCTTATATATTTATTTTTCCCACCCTATGCATTTCCATAGGCAAAACATCCTTCTTCAATTTAGGCATCTCAATAATAAGCCTACTACCTTAAACAAACATAGTAGAATTAATCTTACCTAAATCATCTTAATATTAGTAGAAGTAGAATATTACACAAAAATCCCATATTAAGTGAAAATTAGGGATTCCTATATAAAATAAGAAGGCTAAGAATCCTCTAAAATATGCTTTAGAAACTAAGTTTGATAAGGTACTCATTTATAATAAGTACAACTTGGAAAAAATGGGATATAAACAAAGGTATCTCAACAAAACTAGACAAGTAATATAAACATTTTATTAGATAGAATGAATTCCATCATTATTGAAATTCAAGAAGATGAATTGAAAATACTTACAAAGAAACCAAATCTACATGATTGTCTCAAATCCACTAATTCATCACTAAAAAAATGTTACAGGATGCCATATGCTAATAATAGAAAGTGAAGTGTCACTAGAAAACATTACATCAATAATGGCATCAACATCCTAAATTAGATGTTAAGATATTATAATGGGAAATAAGGGGGAAAACACCTAAAGAAGTAATATGACTAAACCCACCCTTCAATCCCACCCACCAATAATTTTGAATGGGTGGAGTATATGAAATAATATATATTTATTAGTGATATGAATTCACTACTCAAACACCAGAAAATGATATAATATTATTATTCCATAAAATGCTCACTACTAAGAGACCAATTGGTTGTCAGGTTTCAAATAATACACAAATTATTTGTTAGATAAGGTTGACCCTAATGGTTATGGGAGAGAATATAAAATGAAATAGAAAAAGTGTGTGTCAAAAAGGACACACACATATGAAGGTGTAGTAGATTTGAAAATAAAACCCAAAATAACACTTTTTAATCTAAATAAAGTATAATATATCCTTAAAAACATGAAATCAAGATAAGTAAGTAATTTAAATTTAAATTAATAGGTTAATTAAAACTAACACTAATAAACTAACTGGAGTAAAAACTAATGTTGTAAATTACTTGAGACAATTAGAGAGAGAAAAATACTAAATTTGACAAAGTGTAATTGAATGAAAGCAAACTAACTATAAAAGTCAGGACCAACATAGATTTTTTTGTCTGATATCTAAATATGTTAAATTTACATAAGGCCAAAACATGATAATATGAGCTTATTCTAAAATTACCTAGAAGCTATGAATAAAATTGGTAAAGGGTTAGGATAATCTAATTAGGCCAGGATGAACTGCTAATGTAGACTTGAACTAGTCTATCTTGAATTTTAGATAAAATCAATAACTTAGGTTTGATTGCTTTCAAAATATTGAATTATGATTGTATTTGGATATTTAAAATTCATAGGTGTACAAAATATCTTTGAATATATTATCCAATATTGAAACCCTAATGGGATTTAAATAACTAAATAAATTCAAATATAAAAATAATAGAGTGTTAAGTGTTGACCTAACCCCAACTGCCACCATGATGAATAATCAATGATTACATATCTAATAATCTAAAGAGGGAAATCAATCCCATGTATTTATCCCACTTAAAGTGACATATATAATTGTGCTCCTTTGACTATATGAATGTATATAGAGATAGATTAAATACTTAATCATGATCTACTTTAGATCTGATATCAATATATTTTTGACTTGGATAAGAATTACTTCAAATCATTACTCATAATAATTAATAATATATAATCTTTCCTAAAGGTCTGAGAATGTAAGTATGCCTCTCTATTAAAATTAAAAAGTGATTAAATATGTGACTTAAGTTTTCCTTTATAATAATCCAAAAGGTTAAAACATCACACTACTAATCGTAAAAATATGGACCAAACTATAAAGGAGGGTTCAAATTTTAAACGTGACCATTGTAAGGGCAAAGGTTAATATCAACCCATAGGGATCAAGATCAGTTACCATTATTAACCAAACTGATCAATCTTTTACTATAAATAAAATTATGAGTATTGGGATTTAAAATGCTTGTATAAATGTTTATGAGTTTTTTTAGTAGTTATAACATTTATGTGGGTGTGGGATAGAAATTTATAAAAAAGTTGGTTCAATAAAAGTTCTTAGGATAAAGTGAGGTGGAAAAATAGGTCAAGATTAAGTGCCAAAGTAAATTGAAGAGAAATAGGGAGAAAAATGACACAATCAATTATTCATTAACAAAATAAAGTGACTAAAATAAGACATTGTATACACCATAATACCTATAAATAAGGAGATTGTCTATATATTAAAGAAATTTCAATCAATGTGAGAGATGTTCTAAAATAAGGAGCACTACCAAAAGTGTTTCTAAAAATTAAAGGGAGCATTGCTTAGAATAATGATCAATGTACAAGTGATATAGCTAAATGGTAGGATCCAAAACTATTGATCCCAAGAAAATAAATTTGATGATACTAACACAAATGATATTATATCTATCCTAGGTGAATACCGATGGTAGATGAGGTTTCATTCATGTAATCTAGGATCATGCACATAGATTATGCATCTAAGGACTCATATAAATATGTATAAATACTCTCATGTCTAGTAATTCATAATAATGGACTCATATGTCACTCAATATTCTCATAAAGAGTGTTAAAAACAAGAACTTGTCAATGTGTATAAATTGGACCTAATGAAGAAATATCTGCTCTATATCAAATTTCATGGGGAGTAATAAAATGCATAGGCTAGGTGGGGGAAACTGTGACCTACAAATATTTACATATGCCTATAAAAAAATGACCTATAGGTCAAAAATTATGGAGAACAAACACAATGGTGGATGAATCTAAAGTGTGATTTTAAATATGTGCAACAATGGGTGTATCAAATTCAATGGGAAATTCATGATTAGGTATAGGAGAGGATGATTATTTGTCAATATGATTATAATTAGTAATATAAGGTTGAATATTCTCAATAATAGGTGTATGTGATGTGAATATGAAGATGGAAGCATTCAACCATGTTAAAAATGACTAAACAAGGGCATATTTTCCATAAATTAGTGAGAGTAATAGATATTTTTTTTTATCTTCAATAAATTTATCCATGTCTTCCTAAAGTCAACATATTTTAGTAAATAACATGGTGTTTTTTAAAAACATGTTATTATTTACCTACATGAGAGTGTGGATGACTTGAAAAGGATATAATACAAAAATAAAGGTTAAAAATCTTGAAGATAATTTCATAAAATTAACACACTTAATAAAGGTTTTCAAAATTGCTCATACTTTAGAAAATCACATGGTGTTTTCAAATTACCTACGTGAGACTGTGGAAGACTTGCAAAGGATCCAATACAAAATAGAGGTTGAAAACCTTGAAGATATTTACATAAAATAAATACACTTAAGAAACCCTTCCCAAATTTCATATAATTGTGTAGTTTAAAAAAAAATCCCCTTATAAAAGATTTGGATAACAGCTCAAGATAACAATGAGCTTAACCTAGAAATTGTTAGAATGCATAAAATTTTTCCCTTAGCTAAAATTCAATAGATTTTTTTTAATAAAATAACATGTTTAGATTTAAAATAAGAAGTTAATATTAACTCTCTGTGTGTGTGTGTGTGTGTGTGTGTGTGTGTGAGAGAGAGAGAGAGAGAGAGAGAGAGAGAGAGGAGAGAGAGAGAGAGAGAGAGAGAGAGAGAGAGAGAGAGAGAGAGGAGAGAGAGAGAGAGAGAGAGAGAGAGAGAGAGAGAGAGAGAGAGAGAGAGAGAGGGAGAGATAACTACACTGGCTGAAACCACCATTGTGAATTAAATTAAAATACATGCACTTGAAAATAAATTAAAATTTGATCCAAAACATGAATCAAAATATATTGTAGTTTAAATTTGGTGAAATTATAAAAAATGCAGTTAGCTAAGGGAAAACCTACAAGTTCTAAAAAACTAGACCCAAAAAATGAAGAAAAAAAACCACATTCCAATGTGTAAAACTAAAAGCAATAATTTTACAAAGTGGAAGCTTTAGACACCTTTTTGGAATAATATTTATGGCCACTAGAAGACTTTCAATCATATTGCGATTCCCAACAATGTAAGAAAGGATAAATATTTTGTATAATAGGTTGAAAATTATATATAGAGTTCATATATCACTTTGAAAATGTGTTTGAGTGATTAAATTTGTGAAAGAGGCTAACTGGGTAGAACATGTGGTCATATGCAGTGTCTAGGGGCTTAAAAAGGGCACTTTGAGATTCATATGTTTTTTTTGAGAAAGGATGAGGATGAAGGGATTTTACCTTATGACTTATGTGGAGGCAACATCTTAAAAAATTGATAGTTATACATCACTCCACTTATCCTTATTATTAATATAAGTAACCAAACCTCTTTTAACAATAAAAATGGGAATTTTCATTGGAATCAAAACCCTCTTAATATAGGGAGACTCCAATCTTATCATTGATGTAGTTAGTAATAAAACTAGAGTGCGTTGGAGGTTGGAGGACATCTTTCAAGAAATAAAGTGTCTCCTTATTCACTTTGAAAAGTTTGAAGTCAAGAATATCTAAATAGAAGTAAATCAGGTGGTGAATGTAATGGCCAAGATTAAATCTCTTCCCCTAAGGTGTTGGAATAATATAAACAATCTACCCACTAATGTTAGAGATCTCCTCCTTTTGGAGGCCCAACCTTTCTCAAAATAATAGCCCACATCAAATATTATAAATTAGAGAAAATCTTAGTTTATATTCCTTTTGGTAGCCTTATGTTAGACATTGGACACATTAAGGGTAGGAAAGGTGAAGTCATTAAAACTGGAAGATGACGTATGAGCTCATTTTAAGATATGAGTATTTCCACCTCAACAACAATCAATATGACAAGAGGTAGATTCATTTCTCAATGGTGAAATTTCACATGAGAAATCCTTGTAAGTTTCCTTACATGTGCAATCATTACTTGATTTGATTATATAATATGAATAAAGGGGTTTGGGATTTGAGTGGTCTTAAAGGATGGTTACCTAACGATAACCATTCCATTACTTTGAGACTGTTTGACTCAATCCTATTTAATCCTTGGTGGCTGATTTTAATCTTGGTCTTGATTAAGTCTAATATAAATTATATGAATCTATTAGTCATGGGATGTGACAAGGTTAGAATGAAGCCTTTATCCTATGATGAGACCAAAGCAGATGACATGCTTTAGAGTATTTGTTATGAAGGAGGCATTTCAACTTTCTTGGAATGTCAAAATGGTTATGATGGAAATATTTCAACTCAATTTACCTTGAACTAGGCTGGGGACTATAAAATTTAGGTTAGAGTTATTCAATTTGAAATTAGTGAAAAATCTATTGTGAAGGCCATGGGTTTGTGCTATGAGAGCATAAGATTTAAGAGGCTAGCCAAAGTCCAAAACTCAAAGGGGATGAAAATATTATTTAGAGAAGGTGAGTCCCTAGTGAAACAATAGAGAGGTTTTGGTAGAGAAAGTCTAATTAATCCTTATAATAAGGTTTTATTTATTATCATGAAGTATCTCACCCTTGAGGGTCATTTTAGGTGTTGTTATCATTACCAATTTGCTCTTCTAAATAACTTTTACCATAAGGTGCTAGTTAACTTTCCTTTTTCCCTATTGTCATCCTTGAAAAACCTATATCATATCTATTAAAAATGCTATTGATAGCAACCCAATTGCCTCCACCATTCCTCTCCACCAAGTCCTATTTTCAAGATTTATCACTTTCATCTATCCTTGTGCCCACCCAATCCTTTAAAGGCTCTTATGATTCAATATACCCATGTTAGTGACTTAGATGACCATATCCCCCTAAGAGTCAAATTTGGTTCTATGGGTTCTCGTGGTTCCCTTCTCGAGTCCAAGGAAAGTATTTCCCCTTCTTTGATCTCCCCCTTAAGATAGACTACTTTTCCCCTTTCCTGTTGGGGTCTATTTGTCTATCCCCTGATGTTGCTAAATCTAAACACCCTGATCCTTCTCATTCTTTGGATACAAAAAGGTTATGTGAGCTTAAGACTAATCCTTCTATTTTTATCAACAAGAAGAGGAAATTTTTCCCTCAAGCTGTTTCTATGAATAAAAATTTGGGCAAGAAAAGACTAAAAAGTGCTGGGTGAAGAGCATATGAATCTAGCTATAGACAAGGAGAATTTGGAGGCCTAGGTGTAAGGGGATGTGGATGTGGATGAAACACCTCAAATTAAACCTCAAATTTTCATGGATAGAAATCCAAATATCAGGAGATCTACCAGATTGGTAGTGGGTAAAACCCCTTCGGTGAAAATTGTTTATTTTCCCTCTACTTAGGATCTAGGGGAGGAAACAAGTATTTTAAAAGTTAAGCCCAGTTCAAACTAGTAGATTGATAAGGAGGGGACCAGTCATTTTGAGGACCTGAATAAATTCATATATGAATTGATTAAGAAGGATTTTGAGGACACTTATGAAATTCTAATCCGGTTAAAAGGGAGCTAGATGAAGTGAAAAATGTTTTATGATCACTCCAAAACAAAATGAAAGTGTTAGCAACCATCGGCCTAAAGGTTGTTCATTATGTTGCTTCCTCTTTAATGATTCTACAGGAGGCCCCAGATGAAGATAAATCTATTTAAGGAAAAATTACTAATAAGGAGGAGCTTTTTGGTTTCAATAAAGATGACTGAAAAGACTTGACTAGCAAGTAGTGCTTCTACCATGGTTGTCTTCTAGTTTATTTTTGGTTTGTTATTTAGCTATCATTTGTTTGTTGATTTTCTATTGTTAGTGTCCTTTGGCCTATCCTACTACCCCTTGGGATTTTTTTACATGGGATCTACACTCTTTTTACAGACTTATAATATCAAAAACAACAAAAATGGGCAAGTGCATTTGTAAAGCCTTTCAACTAATTATAAAATTTAAATTGACATCTTACAAGCACCATAAATTAAAATTTTGAAAATTTAGTCTTTATGGAAATATCATGAATAATAGAAAATATTAAATCATATGGAGGGTTTTTTTTTTTTAAATATTGTAAAAAAATGTTGCTTTATAGCCTTTGCCTTGGTGTTTTCATAAGAATCTAAAACTTTAAAAAATCATAGAAATTTTTTTTGAAGATAAAAGTTTTTTTTTTTTTTAAATTCATATATTTTACATATGATGTGATAAATATATTATAAAAAATTATAAAATTTATATTTCTTTCAAGAAATACAAAAAACATTGAAAAATAATAAAATTTATAGTCTATAGAAAAAAGATTAAAAAACTTTATCTTTTTAAGATCAAAATGTTGGTTGTGCTAAAAAATTTGAAAGATGATTGAATAAGTATGTGAGAGTCCATAATATGATTAAACTCTTAAAAAACACACAATGGCCACCTAATGGTGAAAATATCTGCTACCATGTAATTGTGGGGGATGTTGAGGAAACTCTTGAAAGTGAATTCACACCACCCATATAAAACTCAAGAATTGAAAATAAAGATTAATATTATTTATCTAAAAAAAAACCAAAATATATAAGAAATGTGGTCAATATGTTTCAAAATTAAGG
>JARHVA010011043.1:0-99704 GCA_037957365.1 Torreya grandis
GATATTTTTCATATTTTTACACATAATATCAATCACATTCTTGTGCCTATTCATCCCTATAGACATACTTGAATAAGATAGATCTATTATTGAGCATTTGTCCATCAAAAAATTCATTCCTCATACTTTCAACAAATCACCCAATTCATGCTGATATTGAGGCACATTATCTTATTCATTTTTCATTTAACCCTTTGTTTCCCTACATCTCTATTGAATTATTCCTATCTCTTCTCTTGTTAATGATCCTCTCTTGGCTTACTACTGACTTATCTTTATATTTTTAAATATTCCATTCCTATGCATGACATAACTTATACATTTAAATATTTATATGTAGTTGTACCATCATCACCTTGAATAACATTTCCTTGTCCTTATGGGAATTGAAAATTTACTAGTTTTCTTGGAAGAAAAAAATCCTACATAGTTGGATTAATTGTAGTTAGAGTTTGTGGGCTCAATTTAGCAAAAAAAATTCTTTTCATCTAGGTCCTTGAACACTCTATCTTGAAAATCCTATGAAATATTAGGTAATCCCTTGGTTTTTTAATTATAATTCATGATATAATCTCTATTTTGATATGGATCTCCACATGATATTATTATTGAATAGGAATTGGATATAAAATAACACTTGTTCTTGATGTTCCAAACATATTTTTTGTTGTCCTTTCTCATTCATGTACTTGAGGTTTTTAATTTTTAGGTCCATAATATTATTATGATATTTCATTAAGATATGTAGATTTCACATTTCCATTTCCATTTCCATTTCCAAGCACAACTTCTTCCTTCTATATTTTTATTTTTCTTCCTTCTTCCCTTTTTTGCACAACAACTTCATAAATCACCACTAGCCTCTCCACTAATCTAGCATGTTATTATTTTTTTATGGGTGATGTACGTTTCCTTATTGAAGTTATCAACACTAACTTAATATTATAATTCTATCACCTACCTTTACAAATAACTAGGTTTTATATTTATACTCTAACCATTTGAGTGTTTATCCTTTAATATTTATCTTTTCTTTCAAGGGTTATACCTTTTATTCATCTCATTTATTAGAACATAAATCACCATAATATTTGAATTTACCCTTGGTAGATAATTTAATTTATTTAACATGTGTTCTAAATACTATGCATTCACCATATATGGAATTTTTTCACAAATCTTAAGATTCCCATTTATCCATACTAAAATTACTGGAGAATAGTTTGCCATCATAAATTGTGATACATTTTTGGAATATTTGGTAATATCCTAAAATATTCTTTGAATACCTCATACACATTCTTATACTACATTCACATCATTATTTTATAGTGATAAGTCATCTGATTACTACAAGTATGTAATACATATTTCTATGCATGGGATCCAAATCCAAGAATTAGAATAAATCCATACCTAAATTTTGGAATCCAAATTTATTAAATAATATGTAAAGTCATAATCATATGCCATTTTTAGTCATTCCATTTATAATTAAATTACTCACAAGCCATTACTACTTCTTTATCAATGTCTTCTGGGTAGTTATACATAGTACTTTTTAAATCTACCTAGTATTCCAAATATGTAAATTCCTTTAATACTATACATGACCGAGATATTAAATATTTGGCCCATGATAATAAGCCTTATTTCATGGGTACACATTAAAAAATATTTAACAAGCTTTTATGGTTTCCAAAGTATGGTAACAATGTGATTTCTAATACTCGCATAGGTGTTGAGTACTTCTTCACATTCTTGCTACCTCATTTCATACTCAAACCTATGTCCAACAATTTGTTGATACTCCTTTATATGGATGAAATCATAAAACACACAAATATTTGAACATGTCACTAGAGTGTCTCATTATAGTACCCCTTTGGGTATGATATAAATTTTGTGACAAAAAAAGAATTATTCATTGTCTGCCTCTTATTTTCTAGTGGTTATCCCTTGGGTTTCTATACTTCCCTCTCAAATAAATATTCATCACTTTTTAAACTTGATTCCATAATCGATTCCACTTTCATTTTATTTCTCCTTTCCATTTTAGGCCCTCACTTCATTTCTTTTAGATCCCTATAAAATAGTAAATCCTTTGTAGTAAGAGCCCTTATTCTATCCACACTAATCCACTTACCATTTTATCACTTCTCCTTAATGACTCCACTTGTTCATGTAGATTATAATCCATGATCACCTATGTAATCAATACCATGCCCTAACTCTCCAAAATATCCTCTACAACTTGAAAGATACCCTAAATTAGCTCATAAACACATTAATTTTTTCACTTGGCTCTTCTCCCACTTTGGCTTTCTTCAAACTTGAATTTGAAAATGACCATTTCAAATGCATCATCCCCATATTAAAACCTCATATGAATTCAATTACTTTATTACCTTATTCATTATATTTTGTGTCATCATCCCCTAAAGTGATGTTCTTAACCTATTACTCTATTACTCTATGCATTCTTAGGTCATGCATCTTCTCCTTCACAAAACATTTCCCAGCACATTAAATCTTATTAACATGCTTCCAAAATTTGTGCTTCATTCTCCACACAATTTCCTACATAAAATTATAAACATCACTTTACTTTATTTGACATTTATCATGCATCACTTGACATATTTTAACTATAAAAATATTTTTTTAACTTTTTCCTTCAACTATGAACACTTATCTGTGATATTGTTATTCCAACACTTTTAACATATCCCAAAATTATTATGTGATAAATGATATTTTTCATTCTCTTTAATCACACATCCTTCCATCCCAATTTATACACATCAATCCAAATGATAATTATTTCTTTCCTAGATTAACCATTTTGCATTATTTGTATTCCAATATATATAAATATAAATATAAATAAATAAATATATATATATATATATATATATATATAAAATTGGGATTATTATCTAATACATTATTAGACAAAAAAAATAAACATCCCATAGATACCTATATGTTTGGCATAAGAATCCCAAGATATTCCTCACTATAATTTCTTGAATGGATTTTCAAAATTATTTGTGCTTTTTTTTTGATAGATAATTGAGGGTTAAAGGGGCCCCTCATCTGTTATATAGTTCGACCCATAAAACCTTGTAGGCCTTAGATAATATCCATGAGAAATGAGATGAAAAACAACCACAATCGGCTAGAGATAAAAAATAACACCATACATCATAGACATATAGTCCTAGTAAAACCTAAAAAAACCATCTATATCTAGACTAACAAGACTATTAAATATAATTTTCAATAAAACCCATAGGACCCACAAAAATCACCATTTGTGAGCACATAAAAATGATGTGGAATTGTTTAACATTTTGGGAGAAGTCTCCTAATTCTCTTTTGCCCACAAAGATCCTAACTTGTTTCCTTCATCGGCCTTCCTGGCTCCTTCCTCCTATGCCTCTGAACCAAACATTCCAAGAAACCCACCATGTCTTACTATAGTACCACTCCATGCTGCTAAGACTACACCAAATCCAAAATCCACCACTTCACTAATTTACTAAACCCATACACCCATTATAATAAACATCCCACAAATAGGGGATGCCACTTCTATACCACCTATGAAAATCCTAACCATCAATCTTACCATGTCATGTGACCTAGAGGATAAACATAGTGCTAACATAGCCTCAATAGATGGAATCGAATCCATCATAGATTTAGTATCCACCTTTTTTAATTTTCCTCTTAGTATGAACCAAATTTCAACTAAGCCATTATACCTACTCAATGAATGCCAAATCCTTTGCCAGCTGAGCCTCTAATTCCATGAATGTAGATAAAGGAACTAAGCCAATTATTTCCAAGCTCTAAAGGGGGAAGACCATTTGTGTTTTTTTGGGAAACTTGTAATGGAATATTCTAAACCCAATCAAAACTAAGGCCTAATTACCGCTTGTAACACCTTCTGAACTACATTTTTGTCCTCAATGACCAACCAAAATACCTAAGAAAAGTGAAGCCAAATCATAATTTACCTTGATTATGTGGGGAGTACCCAAAAAAACATATTCCACCAAATATTGAATTACTTCCATAACATATCCCATTTGAAATAAAAAGACATGTTTGATCCTAAATTCATTCAAATAACCTTCAAAAGTCATGTCCTTAAACTCTACCCCTACTCACAAAAGTGACTCACTGAGTGTAACTTGTAAAATACGATTCATTCTTTCCAAATCCTATCCCTTCAACCCAGATGATCAACCAAAAAATTAATGGAAACCATATAGCTCAACACAAGGATGTGATAGTAGAGTAATAAAGGCTAATTCCATCTTGAATTTGTCACAAGACATTATTAAACATCACTTAAGGCTCAACATGATATTAAATGATCAAAACCATAGAAATTATAAACCTTCCAATTACTAAAAAGGATCCTCAAAAAATGCATAATCAAACATTAGAATTTAATAAAGTTAGGAGGTACCACTGGTCAAGCCCCCCATGAATTATCACTGATATAGTCCTAAACTTGATCAATACCCTAGTTATCCAAAAAATATACCATCAATGTCACTTTTCAGAAGTAATGAACAACTTCCCAAGATGAAAGTGAGCTCAAATAGTCCCATGACTATCACAAGATGTTTTTGATATGAACCACACATTCATTCCTATTCCACAAAGCCTGAATCAATATCATATAACCACATTCAATTATTACTTTGGTAATACCATATTGTACTACCAAATTTATTCCCAAGGGCAATGCTTGAGCTTGATCTTCAATATTGGTCCCATCAACCAATATAAATGATGATGTTTAGATCAAAGAGATAGAAAAATATTGAATTATGCATCCAAAACCTAAAGCACCATGGTTACCTTGAGCCTCTCCATCAAAGTTGTGCTTAAAAACACCTAAGGGGGGAGGGATCCAGTCAACATTTTATTTGAGATAAGGATTATTACTATTTACCCCAGCCCCATTAATGAGTGAAGCTTTTTGAAGAGGAAAACTAGAAATAATTTACCTATCCCAACTTGATAAAAATCCATGGCATATTTTGGCATGTGTTAAACCAACTTTAAACATTACAATCTCTACCTTGAATAAAATGACATTTAGTTGGATGGTTTTATTTTCAAAAATTATTTGATTTCATTATTTCTATAGAGTTCAAATAGTAATAGTTGGGCTAGTAGTCCAAAGGTTTAAAAAATCATTCTTTATAACACCTTCCATACAAGAGGAAAAATATTCCAATAGAGATCTCAGACTAGCCCAACTCAATCCCAATCTCACACACAACGAATTCTAGTACATAGTCATAAAGTAACATCTAAAAAGAAGGTGATTATCATCCTCTTTAGCTAAGTAATAGATGAAACACTAAGAAGGGCTTGCGAAGCCCATTTTCCATAGCTTTTCAAAGGCAAGGATCTTGTCTTGGGTTTATAACCAAGCAAAGGATCCAACCTTTGGTACACATCTTCCTAGCCCAAGAAAAAGATTTGTCCTTAAAATCAGACAAATTATACCCCAGGTTGATTGAATAGATTCCAGGCTTAGCTCCCACCCATTGAATAGAATATTATTTATAGTTAATAAAAACTTTCTTTTTGGACAAAATACTTGACAATAATCCCTTCTATTCCTCTATAATAGAAGTATCCTCCAATTTTTTCCATTTTCATTTTTTGATTGTACTAGCCCAAGGATGAGGATCCAGGGAATCCCAAAATGTTTAATAGAAGGATTTTTCATCTTCCAAATTAGGAAATTATTGGATTGGATTTTTGCCATTCCATGAGTCTATGAAAAAATCATCTTTACCCCATTTTTGATTATCCATGACATATGATTTGTAATTATAGGATGACACTTGTAAATAAAATTACACAAGTGTGAGCCCCTAGGAGAATTGCAGATAGATATGATATTTTTAGATTCAAAATCACCAAATTATTTATACTGAATGAGTCTAATCCATAATGCTTGTGACTAAAAAACCATACCCCAAACCAACTTGGCCCTCAAAGCCAAAATTTGAGAGTTTAATTTCTTACTACCAGCTCCCCCACCTACTTGGGGTAAACACATTATATCCCATTTTAGGAGTGATAATTTATTTTTATCTTCAAAACCTTCCCATAAGAAGTACTTCATCATCTAATTTAATTCTTTAACCATATTATTAGGTAGATAAAGAACATACATGATATAAATAGGAAGGGTGATAAGTACTGATTTGATAAATGTAAGTACGCCTACTAAAGACCATCCATATACCCTTCCAAGCCACCAACATATCCCATAATGAGGATAATATTTTATCACACAAATTTAAATTCACAACCCAACCAAAAATAGGGACTATAAGAGATTTAGTAAGGAGGGGACCAATCTTAAATTTCAAAATATTTGCAATGTGAACATGCACTATATTTTACACATTCACAAAATAGATTTTTGATTTAGCCTCACTCAAAAATTGACTCAAAGTTACCTCATATCTGATCATAATTTGTTTAAGATTATAATCCTCCTAAACCCAAGCAAAACCAAAAAACATTATGTCATCTACAAGATGTTGGTGGGTGAATCTGTCCACCCCAGTAGCTACATTAATACCCTTTAATCTACCATTAGAGAGATCCCCTAAGATAACGCTACCATGACCTTCAACCATGAGAATAAAAATAAATGGGGTTAAAATATCCCCTTTCCTTAATCCTATAAAAACTTCAAAAAACCTATGTGATTCTTTATTAACTAAGATTGGAAATCTTAGGATAGATATACAACTAAAGACCCAATTACACCACCTTTTTTCAAGTCTAATTTTTTAAAATTTTTATAAGGAATATCAAATTTAATCTATCATAGGCTTTTTTAATATATAATTTCACAATAATCCATTTATTTCAATTACAAAGAAGAGAATGCACAATCTCATGTGTGATTATAATTCTTTCCTGGATATGCCTGCCTAGGACAAAACCTCCTTACCTAACTAGAATTTAAGGGATCAAGAATAGGCTTCAAGAAAATTGGAATATATTTAGAGATGATTTTGTAAATGGTGTTTCAAAATGAGATTGGTCTGAAATCACTGAAAGTGGATTGTGTCTCACCTTTTGGCATCAGAGAAATAAAGTTATTGTTAATATTAGGAGTTACTTTTTGTTTTGCCAGAGATTCCTTAATCATGATCACCATCTCATCACCCATAATATCCCATAAATATTGGGAAAAGGTAGAAATAAAAACATCCATCCCAAGATAACTATACTTTCCCATTGAGAATACCACCTTTCTAATCTCCTCATTCAAAAAGGGCGACATCAACTTATCATTTTGTTGCTTCAAAACCATGTGAGGGATATGATTCAAAGTGATAGATTGATAATTTAGAGGAAGGTTAAGTATAACATAGTATATCTTTGAAGAATTCAAATACCTCCTTTTTACTACTAAAATAGGAATCCAATAAAACCCCCTCCATGAAAGTAATACTTGATATGCAATTGGTTAATCTTCACACCTTGGTATAAGTGTGAAAACATTTTGTGTTATTGTCCCCTTATTTGAGACACAATTCTTAATAGTTTTATTTCCAATTTACTTCCTCCCTTAGGTGAAGATATATTGAATTAGACATAAGAGATTTCTCTAAATTATTTAACTCTGCATCCATCTCCACTACCATACAATTTGGTTCATGATCTCTAACCCAGATTAGACTTTTAAATTTATTTTGAAAATGTTTTTGACATACACTTGGTTCTAAGATTTTAGACATGCGTTAATATGGAAATTATTTTTTCTCATCACATACATTTTGGTAAAATCAAGAGGAGGAACTGTGTTTCACTAGTCTTTTACAAGATCATAAATGGAAGGGTAATGCATCCACATGAGTTCAAATTTAAAGGGGAATAAAGGAGGGGCATTGTAATCCATAATCCAAAGCTCAAAAAGGGTACACTATGAAATAGAGATAGGAAAAATATTGATCTCCAAATTTTAATCCTTATTCAAACACTTAGAAATGACCAAAAAATTGTTTAATCTTTCCAAAATGTTATAAAAGCCTTCTTGGTGATTCATCCAAGATAAAAATACATTTTTATGACCAAGTCCACTAATGAAATCAATTAAAAAAACATTTGGACATCCTTTTGAGACTGTGTGCACCTCATAAAACCACCTATATTCTCTTAACCATCCAAAATGACATTGAAATATTTGATAAGAACACAATTATGATTCTCTACAAGATCAAGTTGTCATAAAATCTCTAGCCAATATTTCTATTTGAGAATCATAGAGTTGGGCCCATACAAATTAAATATAAAAAAGGAAAGAGCGAAGGAAAATTACAAAAATTTATAAATTTTCCAATTATTTCCAAAATTACAGTGATCTACCTAGACATTATGAGGGGCCTAGATGATAGCCAAACCTATAGATACACCATTATATTCCATAAATAAGGCCCACCATCTATGCCAAATTTTATTCATAAGAGATTCAACCTCTTATAACTTCAATTTTATTTATTGAATAGAAAATAGGTAACATCTTGGTTTACCCAATTGGCATCTCACTAGATGCCTCTTGTTAGGAGCATTTAGGACCCTAACATTACAAGAGAGTATCATCATTATTTAGAAGAGGGGCCTTTCACCCCCCATTTTTTAGGAAAAAAATAAAAATAAATAGGACATTCCTTACCTTTAGAGACATCTTCCTCTATAATTTTTTTTTAGATTTCTTTTCTCTTCTATTGTGAGAACCAAAGTTTGGCTATGATATCAAAAAATCCTCATGTTAAATGGATAAAACCTCCTTAAAATTAATCTATTCTTAATCACTCAAATCTCGTACTACTAGGGATATTTGGATATCTCTTACCTATCCTAAGTCCTTTACTTGTGTCTTCAACACCTCCTCAAAATAGTCTGAATTTGGCTCTGCTTATGTCTTCAAAACCTTCCCAAACTATTCTTATTTTGACTCAACTTTAATTTGATTGTCTAAGCACTCGTGGAGCTCGTTAGATTGAGAAGAAACAATTTAGATTTTCTTGTGAAGTGTGTTGGGAGTTACGACTTCCCCTACTTATAAATTCTCTTTTAAGTTGATTATGGCTTCCAAATTCATATTTTGAGACATGGATTTTCCTTTCATCTATTCATTAATTATACACATATGCTTCTTATTTTTTTGATGTACCATCTTACTCTGATGATCAATTTTTGTAACCCAAGCCTAACTTCTCTTAATTGAGGAGCCTTTATCCTATATTAACTACGATTATGCCCCACTTTTTGAAATTTGAAACACCTAAAGGGAAAATTTTACACATCAATGGAATACTCCTAACAACCTCCTGAGAATGAAATAAAATGCTCTTCAAGATTTTTACCTCTAGGTCAATCATTACATACATCTTAATGTAGGAATCTAAGATGCCTTCACTAATAATCAGATCTAACCCAACAAAAGTCCCAATCTTCTTACCAATTTGAATAATAAAATATTCCTTAAAATACTCAACTATAATACCATAAAAATGAATCCATACATGAAAGTATCCCTATTTTACTAAAAAAGGATAGGAATTAGGGCACTAGGATTGAAGTCATAACCCCACATCCTCCATCATCCATGGATCCCCATCTAAAATTTATTATTTATTTTCAATCAAGAAACATATGATCATGAATAAAACCTTAGGTAGGAAATTTAAGAGAATATCTAAACCTCTATATTTTCCCTCCCATAATTCAATAGCACTAAAGGTTGGCCATTTGCCTACAAATTTCCCTATTAGCCCCTTTGCCTTCAATTCAACAATATTTTCTCAAAAATCCATCCTTTGAACATAATAATCAAGGCATTAAAACTAATTTATTTAACATCACAATCTAGGGATGGTATTTGTTTAAAGGGATCTCTAATATTGGCTTCAACCTCCCTACCTCTTTCAAGGCTATCACAATTTTCAAAATTCTCCTACCTAGAGTCATAATATTTACCATTACAAAGCTAAGTCATAGAATTCCTTTTCCCTAATATTATATATATTGGATTATTATTCCTCACTTCTAGACTAATAAGCAACATATGCACTCTACTCTGCCTCCTTGATTACCTCTTGTAGGTCACACTTGAACCATGTATTGTTCTGACTTGCTTTGATCGTTGGACCTCCTATTTGAGTTTTTACCTTACCTTGTGAATGAACCATCTCATTTGACCTATTTTTTTCACTATTTTATGTAATTTTACTAATATGTGACAAATTTTAATTTAATCATTTGTTTTTATTAACATAATGCAAATAATGTGTTAATGGATAAAAATTAAAAAGCATTTGTGGTAAAAATTTATCTTGGAAAATTATTTATTTATAGCCTTCCATGTGCATAATTCAAAGAATAGTTGGATATAATTCCACACAATCTTCATTTGGAATAGTTATTTGGGTCTCCATTTATATTTTTTATTCACCTCCCATGGGATTATCAATTTAATTTTACTGGATTGCTCTTTATTAACTTGTTTTATTTTCCTAATAGTTTATTTGTACTTCCACCTCCCTAAAGAGGTCTCTTTATTTTTTATTTTTTGGATACCATATGCTTGTTTGGAAATATTATTAGTATAATAATTATTATATATACGATATCTAAACTTATTTATTATCTAGTTCTCCTCAAGGATTATTCTAAAGTTTATTTGGTTCATCTACCTCTTGTTTCTCATTGCTTATTTTGATTATTTTATTCTATATTTTTTTGTGATTATTTTTTTGCATGACAAACTTTATTTCCCTATCCTTATATGCTTGAGGTCATATAATTTACTCTCTCTTATTTTCTTGAGGTTTTGATAATGGTTATTGTTTTGTGCATGGAACCTCCCTTTTAACTAGCTTTGGTTCATTGTTTTTATTTTTCATCACCATGTAACATCTTATCAAATAACTTCTTGTAAAATAAGGACCCTTATTTTACATATTCACACACTTTGTCCTTGTGATTTTATCTTTGTATCTAATGAAACAATCAGATGCATGTATTGTAGTTTTACATTTCCATTTTTAATAACCCCATTGGGTTTCAATAGAACAAGGTATGGTTTTTTTCTAAACATTTACACAAATTCAAAAATAGATTCCATCACATTGAAACCAACAAATACAATGATCTTTAAATAAATACATTAGTTTAAGCTAACCAAATTTTAGGGTCAAGAGCTTATATATCTAGATAATGGTCACAAGATCACAAGATAATAAGATCAAATACAATGCTAAACAAAGAAAAAATAATGCATTTATTTCATAAAAGTATATTTAAAAATTTAGCCACAACTGATACAATATTACAACCAACTATTGTAATGGTTCATATGAATAAATAGTATGGTTTTTATTATAATCATGTCATAATAATAATGGACAATGATAGAATGCTCCACGGAGCATGTGAGTCTCAATGAAATCGAATCATATAAAAGTAATCTTGAGTGTAGTCAGTAGTAAAATACTACTAAGGGGAGGGAAAGCATCATCCAAGTGCTTTTCCACACCAACCACATAACATCGATCCCCCATACAATCTGCCAATAAGGGAATGGCCCTCCTTTCACAGATGGGTAGATAATGATGGTACAAGAATCAAGAGTGACAAATAGAACTCGTGATATAAGATAAATAATACTTGATGTATATCATAAAGAAACCTATTCTAATGTTATATTATACAAAACATGTAAACTAAATCAAACAAATGAAATGACAATGTTTAAATATAAACACTACTTTGGCCAAAGTTTTCATATAATTATTGATCTCTATCATCTATCAATTTCATACACACCACTCAATCAGATTACATCATCTTTATGTATTAGTGACACTATTCAAGTTAGTGAAGTTCATCTCACTTGCTTATATAGGGTAATTAATACCATATTAGTTTTATAATAATAAAACCAACAGATTCATAATAAATATTATATACTAGTAGATATAATATATGTTAAACAAGGAAATACCAAATACATTCATTTATTCCATCAAATGAAATGTAATTAATCCAAAAAATATAATTTATTAAAACATAATAAATATATTTCACTATAATCATCAATAAAATCAAATCATCTAGGTAAGACATATATCAAGATATCAAGTTATCAAATATTAACATGTAACTCTAATTTTATGTTATTCATCCATATAATAAAATTTACAAGTTCATTACTTTATTTTAAATTTCCTAATTGCATAACTAAACTATTTAGAAACCAACCAATGCTAAAATGAATGAACTAAATATTCTCAGATACTATTTAACTAGAAGTTCCTTGAATTTCTCAAATTCACTTCTAAGTTCTACCTTATTAAGGAAAGTAAACAAGAATTTATTCCTCTTTGATAATTCATAAGATGTATTTGATTTTCAATCAATTTATGCATAATTATATTTGGTATACTCTTAATTAGAAAAGTATTTTATCATTAATTAAGAGTATCACAAATATATATATATATATATATATAAACTAAATATTGTATAAATTCCTTGTCATACTATATAACATGTTTACTTATTCAACAAAAAATACATATTTGATTATGGTAAACTTGGATTGAAATAACAAGATTCCCATATAAAAATATGCATAGTAAAATACTCAACAATGTTACCCATTTAATTAATTTCAATATCAAAAAAAAATTGAACTCAAGCTATATAATTATGACTAAGTTACAACCCATTCACAATCCAAACTAAATACCCCATATAGAATACAAGTAAAACCATACTTAGCCACATTTATATATATGTAAATTTCATTATATATAGGTATATTTCAATGGCACATAGTCTTTTATAAACACAACTAACTATGTAAAAGAATGTAGTTGAGTAAAATGTGTGTATATATATATATATATATATATATATATATATATATGTTTATAATTTTATTGAATTTAAGAGCTTAACCCGTGTCTATTCCATATAATTTAGTTTTATACATATAACAATTACTACAACTAGTTTCCATACGGTTCTATATGATATATTATAATTACATATGCAAAAATAAAATAACCAATAACCTAGACATAAATACACACACACACACACACACACACACACACACACACACACACACACACACACACACACACACACACACACACACACACACACACACACACACACACACACACACACACACACACACACACACACACACACACACACACACACACACATTGGTATATGCATACTCATAAGTCATTGAATGACTCATTCAAGACCTATAGATTATATGTATATACCCTTATATATATACAATCTAGTTACTTTGGTAAGAATTTCATAAAATTAAATTAAACTAAACCTAGCATTTATACTAGAAACCTTAGCCCTTATTGTAGATATAAAAAATAGAATGCATAATTAAAACTATAGTAGGATAACGATTCACATTCAGTCACTATTTAAGCTTCATTCAAGCACATAATATACACACACACACATTGATATATTCATACAATAAGTCATCTGACAAAGGAATTTTAATATTTAAGAGTATACCAATGTACATTTATATTAATCTCAATTACCTATATTATTTTCATCTAAAACTACATTCCTACATACAATTGTGCTCAAACCCAGGTTAATAACTTAACCTGGGTTATGATAAAATCAAGCCAACATCTTTATAAGGAAAAGAATTAATTGGTACCTAGTTTTTAAAGGATGAGTTTACCCTTACAAATCTAGTTGTGCCTTAGCCTAGGTTATAGTTAATAGATGATGATTCAGTTTCAACATAAAACTACCCATTAAATTTGTTCATGAATGGGAATGATTTAGAATATTATTTAAGGACTAACTTTGACCTTTTTATTCCTAACCATACCGTACATATGTTAATATAATAACATCTTGACTGGTGTATATTTATAACAACAACCCAATACATATAATGATTAAAATGATTCAATATTATTGCTAAAGGGTTGAGTTTAAACAAAACCCATATTATACCATTTTGTTAATTTTCCATAATACTACATAGAAATTTTCATAATATATCACAATATTTTATATTTGGTAGTATGTTTACACATTTTAGCCATTTATACTAAGCTTTGAGAGTGATATGCTAGGCTCTATTAATGGTGTTAGAAATATTGTCATTGATGTTAAAGGTCTAGCATTGGTGATAAAGGCCCCATATCATTTATTGTCTAAAGGTGTTTTAATGTTCATATTTTGGCTAAAATGTGTTGATATTTATTTAATATTGAAAAATATATTTTTGGTTGCATAAAATTCAAAAGAGGGCCCATGAAGAAGTCAAAGAGTCATGGGGTAGAGATAAAAGAGGAATGGGATGCATTTTTCCATGATGAGTCATCTTGAGGAATTCCAAGAGTCACCAAGTGAAGAAAAAAGAGGGTATGGTGTATTTTTTCATGAAGAGTCACCTTAAGAAATTCAAAAGGTCACCAAGATAAAGATAAAAGAGGAAAAGACACATTTTCTTATGAAGGGTCACCATATGAATTTTCAAATATAAGGATTCAAAGGGTCATGCAAGTTTGGTGCCATTTTTCATGAGTGAAGGGTCACAAAAGATGACTGCAAAAGGTCATTTGGAAAAACATAAATAAAGGCTTGAGAATCCATTTGTAATATACAAGAGAGTGTATGGTTTGTAATTGTTTTATATAAGAAAAGAGGAGAGAATAGAAAGAGATATTGTAGAGTTATATCATTTGTTGAGAAAGAAACATTGAGAGATAGTTGTGTTTTATACACAAGAGGGGTTGGTGCTCATAAATATTTGCAATGGGTTAGTGCTCCTATGAGTTGGTGCTCACAAATAGTTTTTGTGTTGGTGCTTTATAAAGGGGTTAGTGTTCATAAAATTTTATGCTTAAAAAATTTGTAATTTAAGCTGGTGCTCTTTCATATACTTGAGATTGTTCTCTTTGGTTTTTCCCACTTTAGGTTTCCACATTAAAATATGGTCTCTCTCTCACTCTCTCTTGTGTGGTGTATATTATTTCAGTTTTATTGAATATCTTGAATGTATGGTTAAGTGGAGTTTAATTAAGTAAAATATTTATAAGATATATGAAATACTAAATCACACCCTCTTAGTATATCCTTGTGCTTAATATCTGGCCAACCATCCCTAGTGCCTGGTATATAACCCTAGTTTCCTATTTCCCTAATAGTGGAAACTAAAAAAACCCCAAAATAATTTATCATATTTGTTGAATTAATTCATGTAATACATCTATGAATTTAGACAACAAAAACTTGACCTAGTATGTGAAGTCATGGCCTTGCCTAGTTCGAATTGCCTTCTTCCCAACTAGCTTGAATATCTTATTTCTTGCTTTTTTATTTCTTCCTTGTCTATCATATACCCTCAGCATTGCTTTATTCTCATTTTTATTTTATTTCATGATACCCTCATGCTAACTTAACCTTCCACTATATCTGCCATATCTTACATGAAGCTTAGTGAAGGAAGAGTCATGCAAGTCCAATTAGAAGTATAATTGGTAAAGACTGAACATTCTACCATGCAAAATCCAGACAAAGTATATGTTTTGTATAATAACCTGATAACACAAGTCAATGCCAAAAAAATAAAACTTAGTCTCGAACCTTCCTCATTATTATAATCCCTTTAAATCTTAATGATCATAATCATTGACTCCCATATGATTAACATTATAACATTGAATAAGCAAAATGAATTTCACTAAATATCATTTAAACATTTCTTTGATTTTTAACAATAATAATCATTTAAATATTATAACATTTCCCTTATCAATAAAATTAGAACATTGTCATATTTATTTATCCCTTTTTACCTTTATAACAATGGGGTAACAACATAATACTATGTCGCACTAGATGACTAAAAAAAAATTAAAAAAAAAATCCTAAAAAATACTTAATGTTTTTTTTTAAAAATTGGAAAATGTATATGCACTACATATATATATATATATATATATATATATATATATATATATATATATATATATATATATATATATATATATATATAGTCTAAACCATATTTTTTGATTAATTTCAATAACCCAAATTCAAAATATTTTGAGGAGAATATGAAAGTGTATGTGGCCTATTTATGCCAAAAAATGGGACACAATATTATGATTTGACCCAATGTATTATAAACAAGACATTGATGTTTCTAAAATCTAAAGGTAGAAGTAAGGACACTCATAGATTTCGAAGCATGAGTTTAAGCAACCTGATCATATGCAATAATGTAATTAAGACAACATAATTTCAACACACAACTAGATCAACATGAGCATTAATCATTTCAAAAGTATCAATCAAGATCACATCTAAAATCAACTATAAGATATCTAAATAAAACACTAATAAAAATAATATTATACAATTATGGTGTTTGTGGGTTTTTAATTTTTATTTTGTTATCCCCCAATGCCTCCCTCTACATCACCTTCCGCAATGATGCCCTTCTTCTGTCATAGTCTGAAGGATGTATCTACCCTACATCTAACTCAAAATAGTAAAGGTTGATTGAATAAATATATAATCCATAATATACTATTGTAATGAATTAAGTAAACATGATCATCATGTACATACCACACAATTACAAATAACTCACAAGTTAATGATCATATAAATAAGTTACTTATAACTGTCCATAAATTAGTATATAAAATCCAAATTAATAAAAATAGTAATTAACTACTACTATAAAATCCACTAATCAATAGGTTATTAAGTCTAGAGAGGAATCAGGATGTGATATCCTTCCCCGCTAAAGCTGGTCATCATCTTGATGACACTTATTCCAACAATGGTTCTAAAATTAAACATTATTTAGCAAAAAATTAAATAATATCTATCAAATATATTAAGCAAATAAATATGGAAAAAACTTATAAAACTCATCATAATCCTCCTAAGTGGCACTATCTTCAAAATATTCATCCCACTAGACCTTGCATTGTGACACTTCTCTATTACACAAACTAAGTTTACAAGTGTTAATTATTCTGATTGGTTCTACTATGACCATCCTAGGATCCAAAACCTATAAATCATTCCATTCCAACACATCAAAAGGATCAAAAACATACTTTTTAAGATAAGACACATAGAAAACATTATGCAAAAGAGCTAGAGCTGGTGGCAAAACAAGCCTACATGTTATAGGATTGACCACTTCCATAACCTCAAAGGTTCCCACAAATCTTAGTGAAATATATGATGATTTACCATACTTAATCTATATTTTTTGAGGCTTAACATCCAAAAATAATTTATCACCAACAAAAAACTACCTTTTTATTATTTTCGTATCAGCATAACATTTCTATATATCATTGGCCTCAACCAACCTTTGCCTGATTATTCTAACTTGGTCTTCCATCTCCACAAATAGTCTAGGTCCAAAGACTACCTTTTCTTCTAACTTGTCCCAATTGATTGGTATTCTACACCTCCTTCCATATAATGCCTCAAATAAATCCATTTTCAATGCTAACTTGTATGAGTTTTTAGGAAAACTCAACTAATAGAAGGTATTCCTCCCACTTGTATTGTTGATCTATAAATACGTTCAAAGGATATATTTTAAAACTTGGTTAACCTTATTTGTTTGTCCATCTATTTTTAGGTGATATGCAATACTAAAATTCAACTGCATACCTAGAGCTAAATTCAAAGTTAACCAAAATCTAGAAGTCATTATCAGATCTTGATTAGAAATGATATTTTCTTATAAATCCATGAAATTGGTACACCTCTTTCATGAATATCTTCATAAGTAGAGGTGCATCATATATCAAGTTTACAGGTATGAATTGAGCTAACTTGGTTAGTTTTTCAACTACCACTAAGAATAAATCATGATAATTCCATGTTGATCACTTGCCACTTCCACTTAGATATATCATGAGGATATAACAACCCTATCAGATGCACATGCTCAAGTTTCACATGTTGACATTTTAAACAATGAGATACAAAATCTATTACATCTTTTTTGATCCCTTTTCATTAATAGAGAGGTCTTAGCTTATCCATGAGATTAGTTACAGCAAGATGTCATGAATAAGGGGTATTGTGCAATTCCTTTAGTAATGTACTCAAATTATCTCTATCTACATCCAACCTTTATATCTCAAAATACCATCACTCTCTAACTTGAATCCTGTAAACTTGGGATTATGATCATTCTTTAACAATGATTTCTTAGCCTACTCATAAAAATCTTCTCCATGAGAGATTTAATTACCTGATCATAAAAAGTACACTTGATAATAGCCAAGGGTACTATGTACCTTCTATGAATTATAGCATCTACAACTCTATTTCCTTACCCTTGATATAATTAATATCAAAATTATAATTAGATAAGAATTATAACCAATGTATTTGATGTGAATTCAAGTTTAGTTGGGTAAAGATATAATTGAGTCCCAAGTTATCAGTCTTGAGCTCAAATGGTTTACCCAACAGATAATGCCTCTAAAATTTCAAGGCATGCACTATTGCAATAAGTTCTAGATCATGAGGGACATATTTCATCTCATAAGGCTTAAGTTTTTTGGACATATATGCTATAACTAAACCATCCTACATAATAACTCCTTCAAATCCATCCTCAGTTACATCCATAATTACTGAGAATTGACCATTAGGATCAAGAACTTTTAGCATAGGTGCTAAAGTAAGCCTCCTTTTTAGGTCTTAAATGGCTTTTTCACATTTATCTAAATGAACAAAACTCTGATTATTACACTAAATAGAGGTAATTAGTTTATCTATCTTTCAAAAATTTAGAATTTTTTTCTATAATAACCTACTAATCCCATAAAACTCCTTACCTCATGAATATTTTAAGGCACTAGCCATTCTATTATGGCTCTTAATTTTTCCAAATCCACTAAAATTCTATCTGTTAAGATAATGTGTCCCAAATATTGCACTTTCCTTTGAAAAAATACACACTTAGAAAATTTACCATATAATTTTTACTTTTTCAACCACTAGAAAACTAATTCTAGATGCTAAAGATGTTCTTCATCATATTTAGAATATATGAGGATGCCATCTAGAAAAACCAGCACAAAGTGGTCTATATGATCCCTGAATACACTATTCATGAGATTTATAAATGTTGTTGGAACATTTTTTAACCTAAAATGCAATACTATGAATTCATAGAGCCCATAATAAATTCTAAATGTTGTTTTGGGAATATCCTCATCTCATATTCTCACCTGATGATACCCTACTCTAAGATCAACCTTAGAAAATTTTCTTGCCCCTCACATTTGATCAAAGAGATCATCAATGTGTGGTAATGGATACCTATTCTTATTTTTTTCCTTATTCAAAATCTTTTAATTAATACACATATGAAGAGTACCATCCTTACTATTAACAAACACCATTGGTGCACCCCATAATAACACACTCAGTCAAATCAACCCTTTCGATAACAACTAAATTTGAGCCTTTATCTCAACCAATTCGGTAGTTATTATCCTATATGGTGCCTTAGATTATAGTTTAGATCTATGTATGATGTCAATCAATAAATCAAACTCATATTTGGTTGGTAATCTAGGTAACTCCTTAGGAAACACATTCTAAAAGTTTCCAAGAAAGAAGAATCCTCCATGGATGGTTCTTTAGATTCTTCCATCTCATTTATTTTAATAATAAATACCTAACATCCTTTTCTCCAAGCCTTCTTGAGTTTAATTGCATAAATTTGCCTAGGCTTTAACCCTCTTTTCTCACCTTGAAGTTGTGTTTGATTCCCTAAATCATCTTGATGTTCTACTTTCTTTAGATATAAATCAACCTTAGTTTTATGCATCACAATATAATTAGAACTATGATCACATTAAATAACCTTAGCTGTACAACATACAAATCCAATATTATAATGAGTTCAGGTAACCTGATCTCAGCTTCTACTTGAAACTTATCAACTTTAACCTTTGACTCATTCCCATACTATACTCACCATGAATTGACCATTATCTTAGATTTTCTAGACAACTTAGTAAGCATTCGAGGAGAAATAAAACATTTATTGGCCCAAGTTTCAATCAAAATAGAAATTGTATGATCAAAGATAAGCTTAGAATTAAACTTGATGATTTTCAATAGCTACATGAATCCTCTTCTTAAAATTTCCATGTTATGAACCATAACCCTTGTTCTTTCCATCTGATTTACCTTTGAGGACTCTCTCAAGTGTATCGATCACTTAAACAAATGAAGAAACCTCCAGGTGGTTCTATCCTATCAGACTATTGGTTCCCCTTAAAACCTCCCTTAAAACCATTTCTAAGTTTCCTTTTCCCTGAACTACTATTGAACTTAGCATTCTATCTCTTAAATTGATTCTTGGAGTCTCCACTCCTCTTCCAATTCTTCTTTTTTAAAGTTGTTTTAGGACCTCAAATTTTTTTATTAAATTTATCTCTAACTTGAGCATGAGATTTTATATTTTACTTCTACTTGATTGCCTTCTTGAAGAGTTGATCTATGGTATATGGCCCATACACATCCACCTCATAAAACATTTGGGGTTTTAATCCCATAATGAACTTCCTTATTCAAAAACTCTCATCTACCTAATATTGAGGGACATACCTTAGGATCTTGGTGAATTACTCCTAGTATTCATTTAAATAAAGGTCTCCTTGCTTAAGGTTCTAAAAATCCATTAGCTTTTGATCAAAATATAGCTAAAAAATTCACTATGACCTAAAAAATGTCACAAACTATTCCTAAGTGGTGGTGGTAGAGTCGAGGTTCATCTTGAGCTTCTTGTTTTCCCATGAAGTTGTTGATACTCTAATGAGTTATGCTCCCAAAAATTCTTTGGTGACTTTAGAGTAATTTTAAAATCTCTAAATATTTTTACATCTATATAAGCCACATTTCAGCTCCATCTCCCAAAATGGTTCCATTGAACTTGGGTGGATTCACTTTTTTTATATCTTATAGTAACTCTATATCTATTTGAGCTCTTGCATCTTACAATACTTCCTCATACCTCTAATTTTGAGATTTTATTTCTCAGCATGATGTTCTTTAGCTTCTTCCTGAACATTCTCCTCAACATGCCCATGAACCTCCTATTTTAGGGTCATGATTCGGTCCCTAGTTTTGTGCATGGATGCAAGTATATGATCCAACTTTACATTTTTATCAATGGTGAATTGATTTAGATCCATCAGAGGATTATTGTTTGAATTACCCTCACATTTAGGTCTAGCAAATATCATTCTTAATTATTGGTTAACATGATAATACATTTGCATTAGTGGACACATTAAGTCCTAGAGTTTGAGCCTTGACTCTAAAACCACAATGTAAAAACCCCACTAGGTTTCACTAGAATAAGGTAAAGTTTTTTTTTAAAAAACATTTACACAAATTAAATAATAGATTCTATCACATTGAAACCAATAAATACAGTGATATTTAACTAAATACATTAGTTTAAGCCAACCAAATAGTAATTTCAAGAGCTAATCTATTTAGCTAATTGATCACAAGATTACAAGATCAAATACAATGCTAAATAAAGGAATTAAATACTACATTTATTTCATAAAAGTATATTTACAAATTCAGCCACAACTAATACAATATTACAACCAAATGTTGTATGGTTCATATGAGTAAATAATATAATTTTCAGCATAAACATGTCATAATAATAATGTATAATGATACAATGTTCCATAGAGCATGCAAGTATCAATGAACTCAAATCATCCAAAAGTAATCATGAGTGTAGTCACTAGTGAAGTCCCGTTGAGGGGAGGGAAAGCATCATTTGAGTGCTTTTCCACACCAACCACAAACCATCAATCTCCTGCACAATCTCCCAATAAGGGAATGCCCCTCCCTTCATAGATGGGTAGATAATGATAGTAAAAAAATCAAGAGTGACACCTAGAAGTTATGTGCTATAAGATAACTAATACATGATATATATCATAAAGAAACCCATTCTAACATACTATCATACAAAACATGTAAAATAAATCAAACAGATGAAATGATAATGTTTAACTATAAGCACCACTTTGGCCAAACTTTTCATATAGTTATTGATCTCTAGGATCAATCAATTTCATACACACCACTCAATAAAATTACATCATCTATATGTATTAGTGACACTATTCAAGTTAGTGAAGTCCATCTCACTTAATTATTTAGGGCCATTAATACCATATCAATTTTATAATAATAAAACTAATAGATTCATAGTGAATATTCCTCCTAGTAGATATAATATGTGTTAAACAAGGAAATATCAAATACATTCATTTAGTGCATCAAATTCAATGTAATGAATCGAAAACATCTAATTTATTATAGCATAATAAACAAATCTCATTATAGTCATCAATAAAATCAAACTATTTGGGTAAGACATATATCAAGACATCAAGCTATCAGATATTAACATGTAACTCTATTTTTATGTTATTCATCCATATAATAACATTTACTAGCTCATTACTTTATTTGTAATTTCCTAATTGCATAACTAAAATGTTTAGAAATTAGCCAATGCTAAAAGGATTGAACTATATATTCTCAAATACCATTTAACTAGAATTTACCTAAATTTCTCAAATTAACTTATAACTTCTACCTTATTAAGGTAAGTAAACAAGCATTTATTCCTCTTTGATAATGCATAAGATGTATTTAATCATCAATCAATATATTCATAATTATATTTAGTATACTCTTAATTAGAAAAGTATTTTTTAATTAATTAAGAGTATCACACACACACACACACACACACACACACACACACACACACACACACACACACACACACACACACACACACACAATATTATATAAAGACCTTGTCATACTATATAACATGTTTAATTATTCAATAAAATATGAATATTTGACAATGCTAATCTTGAATTGAAATAACAAGTTTCACATATAAAAATATGCATAGTCAAATACTCAACAATGTTATCCATTTAATTATTTTCAATATCAAATAAAGATTGAACTCAAGTTATACAGTTTTGATTAAGTTCCAACCCATTCACAATCCACACTAAATACCCCATATGAAATACAATCAAAACCACACACACACACAAACACATGTATATTTCAAAGGCACACAATCTTATATAGAGACATCTGACTATCTAAAAGAACATAGTTGAGTAAAACACATGTATATATAACTTTATACTTTTACTAAATTCAAGATCTCAACATGTGTCTATTCCATATAATGTAGTTTTATACATCTAATAGTCACTATAACTAATTTCTATATGGTTCAATATGATATAGTATAGTTATATATCAAAATAAAATAACTGATAACCTAGACATAGCTATGTACATGCACCTGTGCACGTGCGCAACCACACACACACACACACACACACACACACACACACACACTCGTGTACATTTATATTAATCTCAACTACATGTATTGTTTTCATCTCAAACTAAATTCCTACATAGAGTCATGCTCTAACCTAGGTTAATTACTTAACCTAGGTTATAATGAAATCAAGACAAAATTTGTATAAGGGAAAGAATGATTCAATACCTAGTTTTTAAAGGTTGAGTTTACCCTTATAAACCTAGTCATGCCCTAGCTTGGGTTATAATTACTAAATCATGATTCAATTTCAACATAAAACTATCACATAATTTTATTCATGAAACAAAATGATTCATAATGATGTTTAAGGACTAAGTTTGACATTTTTATTCCCATCCATACCTTACATGGGTTAATATAGAAAAATCTTGACTAGTGTAAATTTATAACAACCCAATTTATATAATGATTAAAACAATTCAATATTATTGCTAAAGGGATCAGTTTAAACTAAACCTAGATTATGCCATTATAATAATTTTACATAATACTACATATAAATTAACATACCATATCACAATATTTCATATTTGGCAATGAGTTTAGGTATTTTAGCCATTTATACTAAGGTTTGAGAGTCATAGACTAGGCTATGTGGATGGCCGAGACATCCCCACTGCCTCGTATATAAAGCTAGTTTCCTATTTCCCTAATAATGGAAATTAAAAAAACCCCACAATAATTTACTAGATTTGTTGAATTAGTTCATGTAATACATCTATGAATTTAAAAAATAAAAACCTAACCTGGTATGTTAAGTCACGACCTTTATTAGTTTGAATTACATTCTTCTCAACTGGCTCAAATCTCTTCCTTCTTCCCTATCTACCATGTACCCCCAACATTGATTTATTCTCCTTTTGATTTGCCTAGATGCTAACCTTATGTTAGCTAAAACTTCCACTATATCCATCATAACTTACTATAAGCTCAATGAAAGAATACTCATGGAAGTCTAACTAACAATATAACTAGTAAAGACTTAACATTCTACCATGAAAAAATACAAACAAAGTGTTTGTTTTGCATAATAGCTTGATAAAAAAAGTCAACACCAAAAAAACAAACCCTAATATCTAACCTTCCTCATTGTTATAATACCTTTTAAGCTTAATGATCATAATCATCGACTCCCATATGATAAACATTATAACATTGACTAAGCACAATTAATTTCACCAAATATCATTTAAACATTTTTTTGGTTATTAACAATAATAATCATTTAAATATTATAACATTTCCCTTCTCAATAACTTTAAAACATTGTCATATTTACTAACATAATAACCATGCCAAGTCCAATTTATCCCTTACCTAGCATATATGTTATAATTTATAATTATCTAACAAACAAGATAAAAGAGTCCCTTTTTACCTCTATAACAATGTATTATAAACAAGACGTTGATGTTTCTAAAACCCAAAGGTAGTATTAAGGGCACTCATAGATTTACTAGCATGATTTTAAGAAACATAATCAAATGCAATAAGCTAAGTAATATAACATAATTACAATACACAACTAGATCAACATGAGCATTAATCATTTCAAAATCAAAAATCAAGTTCACATCTAAAAACAACTACAAGATGACTAAATCAAACATTAATGAAAAAAATATTATACTATTATGGTGTATGTAGGTTATTATTTTTCATTCTTTCATCTCCCAATAACTCCATCTATACCACTCTCTTTGATGATGTCATCCTTCTATCATAGTCTAAGGGATGGATCTACCTTGCATCTACCTCGATACAATAAAGGTAGTTATCTTGAATCAATAAATAATCCATAATATACTACTATAATGAAACCTCGATACAATAAAGGTAGTTATCTTGAATCAATAAATAATCCATAATATACTACTATAATGAACTACCTAAACATGATCATCATGTACATAACACATAATTATAGATAACTAAACAAGTTAACGATCATGTAAATAAGCTACATATAACTGTCCATAAACCAGTGTATGAAATCCAACTTAACCAAAATAGTAATTAAGAAAATAATAACCATAAAATCCATTAATTAGTAGGTTATTAATTCTTGAGAGGAATAGGTATATGATACCATTCTTCACCATTATATCTTAAGGTTTTATCCTTCTATAAACTTCCTTTTATTCATTACCTATGTGGTAATATTGAATAGATTATTCTCTTCCTCTTTGTAATCTATCCCTTATATATATGTTGTGCCATGGTCATTATCCCAAGGAATTAAAACACTTCATTTCCCATTCTCAAATGTCGTATAATTTTTTTAAAGCACATATCAAGTTGATTTTGATAACACCATGGTATCCCCTATACCATTAGATAGTTTTCCTCAACCATCTCCATGACCTCAAAATTTGTTGACAATGACAATTCCATATTTTCCAAATTGGCATTTACAAAACCCCAATATGTCTTGACTTCATCTTGTTTCCATAAAAACACATTTCTTGAAGGATACAATGATGAATTCATCATTATTTTACATGTATTTATAGTCAATATGTTTACCTCAAAAACTATATAGATCACTATATTATTCATCTCCAAATTATTTATCTTTAAATAGATGATTTGCTATTGGTCATACATTGTGTTTCTCATTAATAACATCTACCTTGGTCTTTCTTGAACTGATTCTAGTTCATCCTCCACATGTTGTTAAATCCATGATTTCAACAAAGGCATGACCCCTTATTCAATAAATAAATACATTCTATAAGCTCTCCCATTTAGTCTTGTTGAGGAACTCTCCTTAAATTTCCACCTCATCTCACATGTGATTTTTAGTTCCTCTTGAAAATTTATTATAAATTCATGTGCCTCCTTTACCATGTTATTTTTTGAGTATGCATCCTTCATATCGACCTTATTTTATGCCTAGGCCATCTCATGATCATCTTCATATATTTTTAATGTTAGATCCTTATATAAATTATTCTATCACAACTCCATATAATATTCCATTTTATGGTCTACTTGACTATGCACATGTTAAGAGCATTATAAACTCCATATATAAATGGAATTTTACAAATTTAAAACAACTCATTGGTCCACAGCCTATGTGTGCATGGAAACAATGGTTGACAATATAAATATCCTATAACATAAGAAAAAGTAGAATACCATACTAGATCCAATACATATAAAATGATGTTCCACAAAATTATATGAGGATATATATAAGGATCGTGCATAATAAATATGTAAATTATACTACTAATATATCTATGCATGTAACTAATAAGCAAATATGTACCTATATCAAAGATGTAAGAAAAATAGTTTAAATCAAAGAAAGTAATTCCATTAGGTGGTAACCAAGAGATATATAATCTGAGAGTTGTAACCAATAAGTGTAAATAACATAAACAAAGTAAGAAGAGACAATATATAATAATAATAATCTAATATAAACATAGAAGACAAAAATATACCAAGTCAACCCATACCCATGTCATACCTTCATTACTAATAGTCTAAGCTCCTATGAGTATTTTTTTATCTTACCTCTCTATCTACTTTTTATGAAATATTGCTAACCAACCTATATTCCTAGGAAATCAACCAAGCCGATACATTCTATTTGATACATATAATTCTTTGTACTGTATTGGCATAAATGATATATTTATGATTTTGTCCCTATATTTTCAAATATATCAGCTTGGATGATACATTTATAAGTTAAATGACATCCTTTCCAAACGTATTAGGCTAGCCTATATCATTATCTTAGAGTTTAGGGTTGTTTTTGAGTTTGAAGACTTATATCTAAGGGTCATATTTATCATTATAAACACACACAACACTCATTTGATTTACTTGCACTCATATTTATCATGCCCAAATATTTAATCAAAAAATCTAGGTTAAAAATAATAATTTTTTAAAAACATAATTTCATTATAATTAGTTGTTTGTTGTTTTCACCAATCCACAAACAATAAAGGATGAAGTGTGACACACATATTTAATTATTTATTTTGATTTTTACCCTTATTTGAATTAACTAGTTAGATTAATGTAATTAAGATAGAACTTTGAAATGTAATTCAGATCAATAGATATGCCATTCAAGCATATATTTGAATGTGTTTTAATCAAAATTTAGTGAATTAAGAATGTGTTAATTCAAATGATGAAAAAATGTTGAGTAAATCAGAATGCTAATATGTAAAATAAATCACACAAACTGATATAGAACTTAATATTTTTAGAAATATGCTAGAATAGGAAAGTACTAAAGAGGAATAACTTAACTAGAAATGAGACATGCAAAACTAGGACTGTGACTGTGAAAATTCTTGTAGGACTATGAGAGGTCACTATAAAATAGGAATAAGGCTTGACATATACCTAGGACAAGGTTGTGCTATTTGGATGAGGCTGGCTTATGCTATAATTTATAGGGAGCACCAATTTTCGGTAGGGTTTTTTCTTTATGTGTAAAACATGATAGGTGTGCCTTCACCTTTATGCTAGGTGTGTGTGATTTGGATCACTTGATTCATTATGGAAGATACTATGTTTATTATTCACTTGGATCTATAGCTAAATATAACATGATGAATAAATGAAATAAATGAGAAAAGTGATTAATGGCTAAATTTGTGCTTAACCTCAACACCCCTTTTGTTGTGTATTGCCTACATACCAATACTATGAAGAAGGATCAAAATATACACATTTTATCTCATGTTACAATGGTGTGTGTGAAATAATAGTATAATACTATATTCTAGTGCAATCATGGTGTAATTATGTGTTTCAAAAGATACTTATGACCTTGCAAGGTTATTTAGACTTAACTCAGGGCTACGTGGGCTATGTGGACTCAAAATTGGGAAGAATTGATGCCTTATTATCAATGTGTAGTTAGATATTTTAATGATTTTCAATCATGAGAGACTCTATTGAAAATGATTATAGACTTTAGTTTTATAGTGGTATTTTAGGAATTTTAACAAATGAGACTTGTGAAATGAGCAAGATGAACTGTTAGGTGAATTTGAATTTGAGAAATTAGCCATTTTTGGTAGGAGGATGAAACTGGGAGATTTAGAAACTATCATCACATGCCTAAGGTATTAGAGTAGATTTAAATCCTTGTATAACTTCCAATAGATCATTCTCATGCAAAAAGGTGAATCAACTACTATAAATGGAATATGAATCATTTCTAGTACAAAAATAACATGATTTGAGTCTAGTGTATGAATTGGATTTTTATTCCTTATACCCAAAATAATACAAAATTGAGAAATAAAGTTACTATGTGTTGTTTACGTTACCTGAATCTGATATCTAAGTATATTAATCTTGATAACTAAGTCATACCAACTAAATTTCTAACTCGAATTTTGTAAAATTATAGAACACATGTTGTGCATGATGCCTCCAATATGAGAATTTTTTTGGTGATGATCAAACACATAATATTTAAAATATTTATTATTGGTTACTAAAAATTATTCTTAAAACTATGTGTGATTCTAAATTTTTTTAACAAAGTTGTTTCTAATTTCTAGGACGAAAGTGCACCATTCTTGAAAGCTACGACCTACACTACTATCCAAATGGTGAATTATTATTTGAAAGTGCTTTATAGTTAAAAATAAGTGTGAAATATGATCAATTAATTAAATAATATGTTTTAATAACTAGTGGTGGACTGTTTCAACTTAGCCTCTAAAATAAGCCACTGTGTATGCCCCTTCTTTTGAGGTGAGTTGTGAAGCCTATGGTATAACTTAGCTCAAAATAAAAAGTTATGTAGATGATGTTATAGAAAAATTTAAATATAGAGTAAAAATGTGTATAATATAATATGATTATATATAGAATCATAATCTTATACACTTGAAAAATACCAATCAAGGCTCTATCCTTCAATCTTAGACATTATGGCTATCGAAAGGCTTGCATTCACCATCTCATTATGCATAACTAATTATATTATAGTTTGAACCTATCATTATGATGACCTAAATAGCATGTAGAATAAAAAATATTAAACTATGATTTATATCCTTCATTATCTATTACAAACCTTCATCAATTTTCTATCCTATTAGACACTTGCATTTATATAGGGACATTGGTGTCGATGCTAGTGTCTAGTTTTTTATCAAGTGTCTGTACATCAAAATTAATCCAAATTTAAAATATTTAAAATGTATGGGTCAACCTATTTATATTATCTAACCCTTCCATGAGGTATTTTTAAAAGGTACGGTATAAATAGAAAAAATATCACTCATCATCATCAAGCACAAGCACACATGTTGTAAATACTAAGAAAGGACCTATTCAAGCTCATTAAATCAATTGCAAAACTAATTTATACTACCCTATTATTTCATATTTCTATATAAATCATAAGATTAATCGTATTGTAGGTCAAAAGCATTAAAAGAATATCCAATGAGTAATATTTGTCAAATGATAAGATAGATCATTAAATGCCCTTGCATATATCATATTGTACCATTATGCACACACAATCCCACACTTATGGGAGAACTACATATATTTGAATCCATCCTTGGATTATTGTCTACATACATAGATATTATTAATAAAGTGGTCCTTGGGTCTAGTTTCATTTTATGAATCCATTAGCCCATTTTGGCTAGGTAGCCTTACCTAAGGTTAGGAGTTAGGGTTTTGAGCTATACATAGTCATATAGAGCCTATGCATATGATCCAAATACATCAACATAAAACCCTAATAGGAACATGTATTCAATTTTACATATAATGAATATTTCATATAAGACAAAAGTATCGAGACTCAAAGAAAAACATTGAATCAAGTGTCTGCAGGTTGATGCAAGTGTCTAGGCCTCTATAAATAATATTTATAAAATTTGGTGACTAGATCTTGAACAACATTCTACTTGATTCCACCTATACATTAATTAGATATGCCTACACATATACATATAATATAAGCATTATCCCTTCCTTTTGTTATAATTATTAGAACATTAGTTGGTATTATAATTTATATATTTAGTATTTATTTGAATTTGATATATTATGTTATTTGAATAAGTTTAATTGGACTGATTTGGACTAGTTTATTCATAAATTTTATCAGGATATTCTACCCCTTTAACCCTAAAAAACCAATGATAAAAAAGGGTTAACATTTGGTGAACCCAACCCTTGTGTCTTCTCATACAACTCTTAGCTTACTCTAGGTTTTTAATATTTTAGGGTTACTAATTTTATTAATTTGTAGACCTGATTTTTTCCATTTATATTGGCGCATTTATTTTCATTTATAAAATATGGAAAGTTTTAGGAAATATTGTTTCAAAATGGAAGATAAATAATCCTTATTCAAACATTAAAATATAATTATTAATTAATGCATTCTTATAAATTACATAATAAGAAATAATTAAACATGCTAAGTATAGTGAATCCACATTTAATTATGGTGAACCCTTAAATTGTAAAAATCTTTCTATATTCCATGGTATAAATTTAAACTTCAACTCGATTACTAGTTTCAATGCCTACATCAACACAAGTGGTGTTTTCATCCCCTTTGGTGACTTCCCAAATCTGAAATCCAAATTACCAACATTGATAAAATGATTTGAAATAAACTCATGCTATTGATTCAAAACATGTATTACATAATCCTCTATCACCTGAGATATCTTTGCATCTTTTCCAACCAATTTTATAGTACCCAAGTTCACATTATATGATGGAAAGGGTGATCTTAAACAACATCTTCAGTAATTTTATGCATAATGTCATGATTATGATTCAAATGATAAATTTATAACCAAATTATTTCCAAGGATCCTAAATGACTATGCTTTAAGATGGTTCTTTGACTTACCAATCTAATCAATGAAAACATTCAAACCTCTAACAAACCAGTTTATAACACATTTATCTATCAACATCAGTAAAAACATGTCACACACAAATTGTTAAGATAAAACAAGGAACAACTGAACCTATTAATGAATATGTTTTGAGGTAAAAAAATGTTTGCCAAAATGACAAATCCAATGGCAAATAAAGAGATTTAAGACATCTTTAAGCAAAGTTTGCTTGCATTGTTACATGAGTCTATTTTTTTAAAAAGTTTAAATATATTAATGACTTATGCCATATTTTCTGAGATCATGACATGAAAATTATTTCATTAAACAAGTATGTAATAAACACACCAACTAAATCTACTACCAGGTTTCATATAAAACCATACTATAAGGTAAAACCTATAAAACCTAAAAAGGAAGTAACCACAATGGTTAATGTAGTGTCATAAAAACCTAATCAATCATCTTACCCAATACACCTAAGAGATAATTTACATGATTACCTAAGTCTCCATATTATTTACTTAACAATCTTGTGGAGTGTCATCTCATATCTCTTCCTCCCCCCATAGATGTTGATACAAGTCGACCTATACCAAAAAGATATGATGTTAATGCATATTATGACTATCACCAAGGTAGATAAAATTATAAAAATAGATGATATACCTTGAAAAAAAATATTCAAGACCTTATTGATAATAAATATATTACCTTTGATGATACTTCAAAATATTCAGGGTCACAACCTAGTGACCATATAAACTATAAGATATTTAACAATACATTACAAGATCATTCTAAGAAATATCTAGATGTGAAAATGGAATATAATGAATATCCTCCTCTACCACATTATGGGAAATTATTATATGTGATTATTTGCACATTTAAGCACACTATACATCTTATGGTTCAAAGATCTTCTATTATATTCAATGAGAGTGAAATTTTGGATGATGATTCACATATTCAATCATTATTTTTTAGAGCATACTTCGATCATTGGCCTGTACACATTGTTATGGTTGATAATGGTGATATTGAGGACGTATGTATAATGAAATTACTCACACATTTGTGACATACACATGATGATTTATACCCTTTGACAAAAAATATTAGAACATTCAATGGGACATCACAATCGGTTATTGGTGAGTCTGATTTACCTTAAAAATTAGTCCAACATATGTGGTCACCACATTTTATATTATAACATATACAAAATTATTTGATATGTTATTGATATGACATTGGATACATGATATCCATGTGGTACCTTCCAAAATGCATGGGTGTATTAAATACATTCATACTAACAAGGTAATTATAGTTTCTAGAATTCCATATAAACATCCACTTTAATAAAATAAGTTTATTCCATGATAAATAATTATAGAACCTACTAAGGTTAATCATGTGTGAAATGGTAATAAATATAAAATCCTCTTTATTAGGTGATTGATAATTAAGAGACCATCGCACCAAAGATACACAATGTACTCCACTGATCCTCATCTACACCTACATAGTCCACCTAGTTACTAAGATAAAATAAACATGTTCCAATTATAACATCAATGAATAAACCATAAAGAACTAAAAAATTGGTTTCCATTAACCACTGATCCTCCTATTAACTCTTCATAGCCACATAGTCCCATTAGATATACACATAATACCAAAGATTCTATAATTCTATGTATGATACTATGCATGTCCCTTGGCAATATCACCTTTTTGATGTACCATATTTTGAGTTTGGATATTATTATAATCATAAATTAGATGTAATAATAGGTTATACCTTTTTAATTTCTTAAAAAAACCAAAAAATTGAATATTCTAAAGAAAATACAAAAACATTCAAATAAATAAAAAATAAAAAAATATTTAGCATACACATGTTTACTATTTTCTTGGCATATATGTTGTTTACTTTATGTTAATATATAGCATATAATTTATTTTCCATACATACATATGTTTCAAACATACTTGAATGTTATACATGTATACAATATATCCATGATATATATGCATAAAGATATTGGACCTTTCCTCTTTCAACGTCATATACTATGTTGGGGGAATATACTTATTTGATCTTGATCAACATAGGTTATATGTATTATGATTAGTTTTACATTATCATGTTGAGATTATATACTAATTCTTATACATTCCTATATTTTTATTTACATCTTACACCATGTACTTGATATGCTATAAAATGAAATTTTTGCTAACATATACATGCAAGGTCTAGTATGATATGATTATGCTAGTGATTTATACTTAACTTATCCACATTGTCACTTCCTCAAGTGTACTTATTACTTGTTATTATTTTTCATGTGGAAAATTTCAATATGTTACATTATTTTAGGCCCATGTGCCATTGATTTTTATTTATTTATGTGTGGACATTTGAATACATCTTCCCTTTGTGTGTGAAAAAATTAAACATGCCTCATTTTTACAGTGTCTTTAGACCCCTTTTAATTTGAAATTGAGTGTTTTTGTGTGTGTTCTTGATTATTTTTTGATATTTTACTATTAATTTCTAGATGTTTCCGTGATCTATATCATGAATATTAGGCTTGGTGTGATCACATATTATGAGATTCATTGATATATATACTTATTCATGCTAATTATATATGCTACATGATTCATACACATAGTACAATTATCTTATCCTTTTAAGGTAAGGTAACTACCAAATTTAATTTACCTCACCTCAAAATGGGAGCATATTAGTGGGTGCATGTCATATAGACATGAATCCATACATACACAATTAGAATAATTGGATATAGTCTAAATGATTTAGATATACACTTGGTTCAGAATATTATACATTTGACATCAATTTTACATTTTTAGGACATGGTTTTTCATATTTTTGATAGATATTATACACAATTATAGAGAGAATTTTATATTTTGATAGATACTCTAGCTTGAAACACATTAAATGTGCATATGCCATGAAAGTACACCATAAATTACAAATACATATTCAAAATACTTTACCAAGAAGTACCATTTTTACAAATAGGCACCATATTGAACCTTTTATATCTATATAAGTTGGCTTATTTAAGTAGTGTGATTGAGATTCAACACCCTTGATGGCCTTAACACTACTCCCATTTTACAAGTTTCTTTGGTTATATCACTTAACTTGTCTTTATTGTAATTTATTTTAATTTTTGTGATTAAGATGGGGATTTATTAATGGTCATGTCACAAATCACCAATTTCACAAGATTTGGGACATAATTACCCTCCAAAAATTACTCTTAAAATATCCAAGGTTCAGGTCTAACCTATTTTAACTCCAAGGCTTCATAAGGAATCATCTTTATTAATGCAAAATACCAAGAGGCAACATGGTTACATCGACACACAAGAGCACTCATTGATTTATAATTTTCAATTAGTTTAATTATTTAATTTTAGATTACATGCACTACTTTATACTATAACATTCTCTTGGTTACAGGTCATACACCAACAATAAATTTCACAAAGGCTCAAAAACAAGCAAGGTGTGTTGTACATACATAGGTACACATTTATTTTCCTTTAACATAGTTCTTTAATCCTATGTATTAATATATTAAATATGATACTAAAATTTGATTATATATATCATATCAATCTTATATACTTGACAAATACTAACGAGGGCTCTACCCTTTAGTCCTAGACCTTTTAACTGGTGAAAGACTCACATTTGCCATCTCTATGTGCCTAACTACTTAAGTTATAATTTAAACCTATAATTATGATCACCCAAATCAACTATACACTAAAAAATATAAAAATATGATATACATCCTTCACTATCAGCTATATACCTTCATTAGTTTTATATCATACAAGACACTTGATTTTACATAGGGATTTTACATCAATTTTTTTAATCAAGTGTCTATACCTCAAAATTAATCCAAATTAAAAATATTTATAAATGTATGGGTCAACCTATTTTATTATCTAACTCTTATGTGAGATACTTTTAAAAGGTGTTGTATAAATACAAAATAAAGACCATTAATCATCATCAAGCACACATTTAATAAATACCAAGCAAACACCTATTCAAGCTAATTCAATCAATTGCAAAATTGAGTTATAATACCCTATTATTCCTTATTTATATATTAGTCATAGGAGAAGTCATATTATAGATCTGAAACATTCAAGGAATAACCTAGAGTGGTATTTGTCAAGTTACAAGCTAGGTTATTACATGTCTTTACATATATCATATTGCACTCTTGTGACACACAAACCCACACTTAGGGGAGAAATACATATGTCTAAGGCCTTCCTTGGAGTATTAGATATATAGGCATCACTCATTGACATAAGTTTCATTGATGTCAACTCAACTTCATGAACACACTAACCCATTTTTGGGAAGGTGACCTAACCTAAGATGAGGATCTATGGTTTTAATCTATAAATAATCATATAGAGTATGCACATAGTATATATACATAAACATAAAGGTGATAAAAAAATTTAACATGCACAAATGGTTATTTCACAATATAATAATTTTTTTCATATAGGATAGAACCATCAACACTTAGACAAAAGCATAAAGGCAAGTGTTCAAACCTCAAGAAATGATATTTATATAATTTGGTGAATGGATCCTCAATATTAGCCTACCTAGTTCCACCTCTATAAAACTTATATCCACCTACACATATACAAATATTTTAAGTATTATCCCTTCATTGTGTTTCAATTATCATTATATTAGTTTGCATTATACTTTCCATATTAATTTTCTAGATTTAGTATATAGTGTTATCTAAATAAGTTTAATTGGCCTAATCTATAATAGTTTTATTCATCTATTTGATTATCCTATTATACCCCTTTAACCCTAATACACAAATCATAAAAACAAGTTTTAAACATAATGATAACATTTGAGATCACGGAGTCATATTGATAATATGATGAAAGTAGTATTATATGATACATGTATTGCCTAATATACATAGTACCATGTGTAGACAAATTTTAGTAATAGAAACATAGTGATTAATGGTGATAATTGAGTTGTTTAAATTAATATAAAGAAAATTAGAAGAGGTGCATAATATCCATCATGGTATCAAAATATTGGGAATATGCATGACATCCATCATGTTATCGTAAACTAATCATAAAATTAAAAAAAAAGAGTAATGGCATGCCACATACATAAATACCATAGATAAAAACATATGATACATGTTATAATGAAAAGGGGATGCATACAAGGGACATGCTCAAATTTCATTCACACACATAGAAACACACAATAAGGGTTATTTCCACAATAAGGACACATAAAAATTTAAAGAATCTAGAGAAATGAATATGGACAAAGCATGAAGGAAACAAATAAAACATGATAAGCATGCATGCATACAAATAATTAATAAACGTAAGAAATTTGTAACATTAGTATATTCAACAACACAAGTATCTAGTAAGATAAAAATGTTAGTGTAAGTGATCCAATAATGATATATTTTTGTGTAATGAAATTGAATTGAAGTATGAACAATAGAGATAGTTAAATAATGATGAAACTTATGTAAAATATGTTCCTGATGAACTTACTAAGATGTAAAAAAACTATATAAATCTTAAGACTAGATTGAATCTAAAAAATTATAGTATGTGTTCATTGGGACAAGTCCATTGGAATCAAAAAGAGCGTAGTGAGTGACTATGTGGGTTAGAGTAGTTTTATCTGTATACAGTTTTTTAGTCCTGAGATAGTATCTTCACCTAAAACTACATCTAAAAGTGACAACTTATATATTCTAAAAATTAATCAAGTACAGATGTGAATCACATTTTATATGAAATTAGACATAGATAAGTAATGCATTTATTGAAGCACAAATAAAATGATGTAAATAAACTACACTTATCATGCATAGGCCTTGGTTTTTAGATTTTTATACAATATTCTATTTATTTTATATTTTTGCATTTATGAAATTGAAAAAAGAACATATTACTGGTGACTCTAACAAGATACTTATAATTAATATGTCATGTATCTATCATATGAATGATGACCTTTCATGAATGGAAAGTATTTTGCCATTGTGTAAGAACTAATATGAACCTAGAATCTAAAAACTGATTTGATTTTGTAACATAAGTACCACTATCATTATGATATGTTTTAGTATTGTGTACATGTTGTTTAGTATTGTGAACTCTAGGACTCTTCTAAACCTATCATGGAGTGTAAAAAATATGTGTTGGTGTTCATTGTGGAACACTCTTAGTGCCTTATAATATAAATCTAGGATGTTGTAAAGAGTGGCTCTCTATAATCTATAAAAAATATCTGATTAAGTGAAAATTTAAGGATAGGCCTCTTTATCAAGTTTACCACTTATTTTTGAATTATCCAATTAGGTTGAACATTTTTAGTTATCTCAACTTATATTTGTTATGTATGAATAATGACCTTTGGTTGGAGGGGGTATTCATATGGAAGAACATAAAATGCGATAACCTACTTAGGAGAAATGTATTTCAAACATCTATGTGTAAACATCCAATCCCTAACACCATTTGTGTTGAAATTGTCAATCTTACTAAAATTGCACTAAGATACACATTTTAGGTCAAAATCCATAAAACACCCTAAATGGTTTGAACTTGTCATTTACAAGTGCTAGTTTAGGTCAAAGTATCCATAAATAGGGCAATGCATTTTATGGGCCAGCTAACTTTGATCAAATCATTTCGAGTCAAAATGACAAATTTACCATATAGTGCTATGGATCACTCTTTTCTTATAATTCATTGGTACACATCATGTACCTTTGTTATTTGGTGTTCATAACATCCTAAATGGGAATACAACTCTAATGCATCTAACCATTCTAGTTCCTCTCTAGTCAAATTATGACCCAGTAATATGACTTTTTGACCATTTTGATATATTGTGCACCAATTTCCAAAGAATTGCATTAAACTTGATTAAACTTACTTAAGCTAATTAATCAAATTTTAGAGCATAAGTAAGAATTCCATAGATATTTTTGAATATATCATTATTGGAAATTGATTTTGAATATCTGCATCACCTAGTGACATCATCTATGGGGTGGCACATCCATCAAGCCATAAGTGCATCAAATATCAAGATTATGGGTCACCCATGCCTAGTTAATGCCTCCCATACCTCTTTAATGCTTATTTATCTTGAGGATATTTATGACTTTAATTCCAAATATTAGGATTATCCATGGCCACACATCTCAATCTTGAGATGGATGGTCATGGTTGATCTTGACCAATCTCAAAAATCTATAAATAAAGAGGCCATTGACATGAATTTTAAGCTTGATTATTTTAAAGTTCTTATGTAGAATTATCTCCATAATCCTTTGTAATAGACCATTAAAATTAGTTACAAGCTTCATTGATAGGCTAGTTTAGTTATTTGGAATCATGAGCCTAGGTTTTATGGAGTGTTCTTGAGAGATTAGAGGACTTTTCCACCTTTGTTGACAAAGACAAGGATGCTTGATCAAGGGAGAACATGATTTTGAGCCACATGGGTATGGTGAATCCATTTGGAAAGGTACTATGATGTTTCTTTCTTTAATTTATTTATTTCTATCCTTAATAATTCCCATAGGAATAAATAGGCTTAGTTAGTTAGTTCTTTATGTATTTTTCATGATTTATGGACTAATGTTTGACTAACTTGATTTGTAATCCTCTCTATATCTTGGCATGCCTGGTGGGACAAGATGCATCCCACACATGAAGAAGAACATTTTTTGGCTTTAAAATATTCATTTGGATCATTAAAACTCTTACAATTTGATTTTATAACATTGTTTTGTAATTTTTCTTTATCACAAGTTTGCATAGTAACTGATGTCAATTAGTAATACCATCATTCGTTGGATAGCTATCATTGGTCACTATTGGTATAATCAATGTTGATTAGATAACCATCATTGATTAGTAAGTGTATCCATTGTTGATTATATAACTGATGTCAGTAACTATGTTTTTATTAAAACATAAACCCAAGATCTCTTTTTTTGAAGTTTATTATTTCAAACCCAAAATAAATTCAAGGCTAAAGGACATGCTAACATTTTTGTTTCAGGACCAAAGCTTAACATTTGCTAAAAACATGTTTAGATCACCTTTTTCATGCTTAAAAATGAATTAGGAAAATTATTTTGGTGCTTAAATTAACATTTAGGTTTTTAAGTGAGTTTTCATCACTAGTTCTCAAAGTTACAACTAAGACCAAGGGGTCAAACGAACACCACCTCATTTTCTATTTGGGCTTAAAAAATGAACTCACCATTCCAAGTTTTTTGTATTTACTTAGTTGTTTAAGTTAGATTTTTTTTTGGAAAAAAGAGGGATGCCACATGTATGATATTCCATTTGTCCCCTTTAAGGAACCCTTGGAATCAAAAGTGACATTCTTATTGCAGTAGCCTAGTCCATGGCTTATAAATAATATCATCTAAAGCACTCCCTAAAAACTTGTTAAAGATTGGGTGATCTTAAAAATGACCCTAAAGTATTTATATTTTATGATTTATTTATTTTTATGTAAACTTGGATTGTGAGGGGGATGCCATTACCTCTCGTGAGTTCTTTAGGGAAGCTTTGACTTGGGGTTTTATCTCTTAGCATTGACTTAATTTGGCTCCTAATTAGAGCTGTACATGAGATGAATCTACATTTAGACATCATACTGCAATGAGCAAATAATAGGATATAGTGGTTGTAAAAATGACTAGACCTTTTTACAACAAGCCAATTCCATGGTCACCCAATTTTCATGCTTATCTTTTGCATTATTTGACGTGGAAGTCATTGTGTAATTGATTCCCCTAGAATGATTGAAACCTTGCTAGTTTAGTAGAACCCACTTTGCCATATCTTGTTAGTTTAGAATTAAGACATTTTTTTTTCATTAGCTTACTTGATCTTGATTTGTGTCTAAAACTACTTGTCAACTCAATGAACTTAACCAAAACACATTGTCCTCACATTTCTTGAGTAAGGGAAGAGTTACACTATCTAATTGGGAAATTCACCTTTTCCTTGTTCAAATTATTATCAAAATATTTGTGTCATGTAATCCACTTTGGCTTAGTCATGCTTCCAAATTGAGTCTAGATCTTTTACCAATTTTTTTAAAATGCTTCATTTATAATCCACATTGGAAATTGAACATTTCTGAGTTCTAAAGGTTGGTGTGTTAAAGTGGGTTTGCTATTTGTGCAAAAGATTATTCTAACTTGGGTTAAATTTTCCATTTGGATTGAATGTTATTTATTAAGAGTCAAAATCACATTATCATCTTGGTAGATTCAATTCAGCTTGCATATCACTCATGCTTTGAGTCCTAGAACATATTTTATCCTATTGGAATCATGTGGTAACGTTGTGCTACCTATTTTGTCCTAGCTTTATACTTAGTGACTTGAGTATGTTTTTACATATTGAGTTGCTTAGTCCATTTTGTCTTCTTCATCATCTAGAGAGATTTCCTCTAAAATTTTAGGGTCAACTTGTTAAAGTTAAAACTAGCTTTTATAGTATGGGTGTATCATAAAGATCTAGGCTTTGGTTACTAGTTTTCACTTGGGGTCTTTGAGTTAACTTATCCTCTTTTGATCTATATAATTTCAACTTTACCAAAGTTTGAGTAAACTCATGAAACAAATATTCCAAACTTTGCATAGTTTCAAACCACCTTCCCTTATAATCTCATTGGTACCCTGGTTATTTAAAAAAAAGCCAAAGTATACCTTGTTTAGTTGCCAAACATTGGTCTAAAGTTAGTAAAACACACAAAACAACTCTTTTAGACATGACTCAAAGGTTCACTCATAGTGGGGCCTCTTATGGCCTCAGTTATGAAGATGACCAATTTTATGATGGTTAAGATAACCCCATTTTCTTATGATATCCCCATAATAATAGGATTTAAAGATGATTACAATGAATATCAACCCCAAGAAGATCAAGATGAATCCCTTCTTAGATTGATAGAATAAAGTGATAGAATACCTTCTAAATTTCTTATAAAATAATGCATACCTTAGTTACAGAAAGAGAACAATGATGTCAAGAGAAGGTTTTTGCATGAATAGACTGTAGACACCAAAATTATGTCTACTCTTTGGTCATCCTCCCCCTTGGTCCCCTTGGTCCACTTCTAAATATTCCTAACCCACACACTTATTAATTTAAAATACCTATTTTAAATTAATAACACCACCCTTGACACATCACCTATGACACCTCACCCCACCTTGGATACCTCCATCACCCCATGCCAAATCTTAATTACTTAAACCCCTTTTCAACTCTCCCACTAACCTCTTGCACCTATTTAATCTACATTTGGACCATTTTCCAACAACAATTAACCCTAGTAGTTGGAAGAATGGGAAAAAGGCTAAAAATAGCCTTTTTCCCATTCTCTAGCCACTGACGTCGGTCAGTAGTCGATTGACGCCAGCGGTATCGCCGACATCAGTTTCTTTAAAACCAAATTTCAGCTTCAGTTGTCCACCCACCCCGTGAATGTGAATTCTATTGCTCTAGGTTCTAAGTTCTCTTGCTCCTCGACTCCTTGCAGGCATCAGCATCCCAACAACACTCTCTAGGCTTAGAAACTCTGCATCAGTCACTCCACACTAGATTGAAGGTTACACGAAGTCTCCCACATCTGCCATAATGGAAACAGACCTACTGCACTTCTGGTTCTCTATAAGAGTTAAGTATTTCTGCTACTTTATATTTTAGTATTCTTTTAAATCCATTTTGTAATCAGCGCATTGCCCATTTCTAAGCACTATTGACACAACCCAACTTGTTCTTTCCAGAGAGGCTAAAAAGCCTTCCCTCATCCTTAGCTCCCTTCTACTCTTGTCCTCTATCTGGTCCCTCTTTCAGGTCACACTCACTGCCCTGCAAACCCAACACAACCCATGAAACTCTCGCAGACATCCCAAACCATTTTGCTGACCATAGACAGACCTAAGACTCATCCAAATCCCCATTGCCCCCATCGACATCAGCCTCCAAGCCCATTTCCCCTAACGATGTTAGTAGACTAACTGACACTGGCAATTTTACCAACTGATAGTGGCAGAACTATTGATGTCAGCGACTGTGGAAGACAGATTGCCAAATACAGGTATGCATTATCTTTATTTCTTTTGTTTAGTCTTTTACCATTTCTCTTCTTAACAACATTCCTTTTATCAACTAGTGGACTGTCACCCCTCCAGGAAGTCTTTGCACTTCTGAGATCAAGCTTTGCTTGGCATTCCACCACCTATTTTTCTAACATTTTCCTTGTTTAGGCTTTTTCTTATCTACAGGTGTCATCTTCCACAACCAAAGAGGAGCTCCTTCAGTCGTCTGGATATGGTGCGCAAAAATTCATTTGGGTATCATCTAACCCTTGACCATTACCTTTTAGTTTCTTATTTCTTTTGAATGTGAAAAGTGAAAAATAGTTAGAAACATTCTGGCATGCCCGGTGGGACCCTAGGAGTTTTCCTTGGGTTCATACTTTTTCTTCTAAAAGCAAAATTTTCATATAGGTGCATTAGATCTCTTCTTGCATCCTTTTCTTCTCTCTTTTGAAAAGACACCATTAGCAAAGTTAAAAAGAATCCTTCTTTTTCTTTCTTTCCTGCATCTTAGAGTAGTGAAATTCATACTCTTCAACCTTTTCTCCACTTGTCTGCATCTGAACACACATTTCACTTTGGGTTAAAAACATATTGCATTTCATCCCTACTTGAATGCATTTTTAGCTCATCTGGTAATTAAAACCGTATTATGAATAAATCATAGCACACTTATGTTACACATCCAGACCACTTTCACAAATCAAACATCTAAACATACTTGAGACAAGGTCTGACTAGAATTTCATCACCTAGCGAATACCTTACCCTTCTTGGTAATCCCACTTGGACTTCACTACCAAGGGGAGAACCCACTCTATTCTCTGGTAGAGTATAAACTCTAGGGGAAGTATATATTGGCTAAGTGACCCAGCTTATCTCTGGGCTTGTGAAGTGAGGGGAGCTAGCTCCTTAGCACCAAGCCATGTACAGAACCTAATACAGACCTTTGAGCACCAAAACTAACCCTAAACCAACCTTAGACTACTTCTTCTAGGACCCATTCTAAAAGCCAACTTCCTAAACACACTCTTCTAAGGCATAAGCCAAAAAGACTTTAAAACTTATTCTTAGGAATTAAACATTTAGAGTTTGCTTGTCTTCATCTATTTTTCTATCTCTATCTAGTTTTTTGAGCTCGTGAGGTCGCGTTCTGAGATATAAGAACAACTCAGACTTTCTTCTTCCTTCCAAAAACTTTTAGTTTTCTAAGTTACTAGAAACACAGAGTAACTGACATCAGTTTTTCCATCGATGTCAGAAATTGATATTCACTGACATCAGTTATCTGACCGACATCGACAAATTTATTCACCGACATAAGTTTTTCTACCGATGTCGGTCACTATCAAAAATTTTCTTCTCAAAATAGCAAGCTAAAAACTCAAAATTTTGGCTATCAAAAACACCAACTCTAGTTTTCTAAGGCTGAAACATACAGTTTTCATAACCTAAACCCCCCTTTTTGCCTTGGATGGTTTTGACACGTAGTCAAACCAAAACTCTTGTTGACCATGCAAGACAACAACCATTCCCGCCTTCGCCTTCCATAACAAGTCCTCTAATGGAGTATCATTCAGAGACTGAACAAACTCCTACCCAACCAACCCCGACTCAATCCCCTATTGTTCTCGAAGGGGATCAAGACTTTGAAAGGTTCCTTGACCTTAATGTCAAGGCCCTTCAGCACTATCTCATGACAAGTTGAATGTGAGACTCTTTAGGCAACCCAATTTATGGGATCCCAACTTCCTTAGTTGAGATGGTAGTCGTATCAACCACCTCCATAATTCAACCCATAGACACCCAAGCCATTACCCTAGCTAATAACTTGACCATGACTAACCTTCAAAGTGTGGCTTCTCCTTCTATTTCTGGACCTACTTCCATCGGGGTTTTGGTACCCTCTCAACTGCAAAATATTCAACAAAGTTCTACACCATTCCAAAACCTAGGTGTCTCCATCCCACCTACTCTTACACCCATCAACACAAGGGTGGCTACTCATCCTTTTGTTAGTGTTTCCACCACTCAACCACCTTTAGTGGCACTTAGCCAAGTTGTGCCTCCTAACTTCATGACACAACCACCCCTAGCTTCAACATCTATCCCTATGACTAGTTATCAATATGTTGCGCCTATACAAGCGCAACCAATTACGTCATACACCCCTCCTAGCATCTTCCAAGTGCCTTATAATCTAGGGGGTGCCCCACCTGTAAATCCATCAACCAATCTAATCAAAATGTTGATGGACAAAATGTCTAATCTTGAGACCTCCATTTTGGGTTCAAGAAATGTTCTCTCGTATGAACAAATTTGTAATGAACCCATTCATTCTTTAGTCCCAATTCGACTGTATCTCAGTCAGTGGGAACTTCCCAAGTTTACTCGCTTTCATAGTAAGGAAGACCCACAACAACATCTACAAGCATTTAGACATGCTTGTTACCTTATAACACATGATGATACGTTATTGCTACGCACATCTCCCATGTCACTTTCTGGTGCTGCCCTCGATTGGTATAGTTCTATTACCAATCACTCTCTTTTTACATTCACCCAACTAGCTCAACTTTTCCTTAACCACTTTTCAATCAATATCACCAAAAAGGTTTCAATCATAGACCTATACTCTATCAGACAGTTTGATGATGAATTAATAGCCGATTTTGTTGCCCGTTGGAGAGGCTTAATCAACCAACTCTCCTTTTCTTTACCTCAACCCAAGCTCATTGAGCCCTTTTCACAAGCATGTGCCAAACATATTTCCTCTACTTTATGGGTCCAAACATTTTTCACATTTGACAAAGCTTTCACGATGTCTAGGAAGCTTGAACTCCGTGCCGTTGAGGAAAATAAAGTCAAATTGCCGAGTAAAAACCCCAATGCCAAGTCAAATGACTCTTCCTCCAAATCTTCTTCTTCTAATTCCAAATCTAAGGGATCAACAAATGCTATAGTCATTAGAGCATCATCTTCAATAGCAACCAACTAACTCAAACCTTCCACATCTCAAAGTATCACATGACAATTCCAACAATGATACGTGCAGTGTCAATATACTCCGATAGGAGAATCATATGCATCTATGTTGGATAAACTTGTCAAATAGGGAGTCCTCAATCTCCCCCAAATTTGACCACCACCTCAATTTGATCCCTCGCATGCCATCCCTGCATGGTACAAGGAGAATGACTTCTGCAATTATCACCATGTCAAAGGCCATGACATAGACAATTGTAAGACTCTCAAGAACATCATTTAGGACATGTTAGATAAAGGTGATCTAGTCTTGGATAACCCAAATGTGCCACTCAATGAAAACATAGACATCTTTAGACAACCTTTTCCTAACCATCCCCCTATCCAAAACAACATGCAGACCATGGTTGATGACTCCCAAGAGCATTATATACGCACAATCAACACAGTCTCTCCTTTCATGCCTAACCAACCTCTCTCACAGTCTAAAGAGGTTAGTCAACCCATTGGTCCACCATAGGTAGAAGAGCCTTCTTCTCCTATTTCTCCTCCACAAGTGGAAGAACCTTCTACTCATATTAGTTCTCCATCGACCTCTCTTATATTGGAGGATGCTTTGACCATACCAGCACCGCTAGCCCCACCTTCATCCTTCCTACTACCAATGGAAGAACCTACCTTTCCTACTTCTCAACCACAAGTAGAAGGCACAATCATCCCTGCCCTCTATCCTCTTGAGGAGTCACATTCTCCAATTCCTTCTCCACCAAGAGAAGAATCTGTCTCTTCACCTACCTTGACCGAGGATGATCTAGTAATGACTCTCTCATGCCTTGGGTCTGAGATCAGTGCATCTAACACATTTTTGGTCTCACAACCACCCACATCTTCTAAAAAACCAAAGCCTCATCCAACATCTTCCAAACCACTCTCTCGATTGGTGGAGAACTTAGGATTTCTCCATTCAAGGAAATTAGAACATGAGGCATTATGGGAGCGACTCAAAGCTCCTCACCTTGCACGTCCCATTTCATCTCATGCTGTCAACCCTCTTATGACAAAATCTCTAAAAGTTTCCAATGAGGACCAGACTTCTGCTTCCAAACCTTCAAAAGCTCAACCATCCACATTTAAACCTAAACCCTCACGAACATCCACCATATCAAAACTAATTAAATCCCTCGGAGTTCGCAACATACCTAACCTCACTCACCCACAAGTGAAGGTAGACTTGAACCTTGCCTCGCACAATAGTAGTCCTCCAACTAAACTAAAGAAGGCTACTAAGCCATGGCAGCAAACTCCCCCTCCACCATCATCATTGCCCTCCATTTTGGGCCCTCATCATTCTACCATAATAGGAGTACTCCCTACTCCAACTCCTAACCAAAACAAGTTGCCTCCATTACTCCCTTTACCTACCACAAGCCTACCTCCTCTAAAAAATTTGATACCCCTCACAAAGAAAGTGTCATCTACACAAGTGGCCGCACCACCAACCCAAAAGGTGTTAGAGAAGTCTCCTTCAACAACTCCCAAGGAAAAGTCATCAACACCTAGTGTATCAATAAGCATGGACCCTTTAGTGGGTTCATATGCTTTGATACTATGCTAACTTTTGCAAACTTCCTGCCTAACCCTCCCACCTATTAAACCATTTCAACCTCTCAGATCAAAACCATCCTAGTTTGATGATACTAAAATTTGCCTATATCATCACACTCTGGGACATGATACTGAGAATTATTGTGACCTCAAGGTTGTCATTCATCAATACATGGAAAAAGACACCCTTCTTCTTGAGGACACTGTCGACAAATCTCTGACACCTTCCCATATCTCTCAAAATTCTTCACCATCATCAGCATCCCATCAACAAATTATGGTCCCTTTACTTCCTTCACCCCTCTATTTGAAATTAACACCATCAGTGTGGCCACTAGGTCACAAAAGGATAAAGCAAAAGAAAGAGTTGTTATTCCTTGGACCTACCCATTTGTTAAACTGCCTCAACCACCCAAACCCAAAATTTCTATCTTGGGTGCATCCCAACCCTCTTCTTTAGGGGCAATCCATGATTCTATGGTGAAACAACCTCACCAAATGCCCATGAAGATGACCTTATATGACCTCATCCAAAGCTCTCCCCAATATCATCAAGCTCTAATCAAAGCCTTATAGGCAGTGGAGGTTTAACCCAAGGACCCCCAACCACTAGCTTCCCTAGTCCAATCATTATCCCTTATCGCCTCTATTACTTTTAGCAATTCTAAAATTCTTACCTCTAACTCAAAAGATCAGGACACTACCCTTTTCATCACAGCCTACATTGATCGAACTCACATTAAGCGATTTATGATTGATGGGGATGCTAGCATTAATATCATTTCCACCCATGCCTATGACCAATTAGCCCTCCCAAAGAATTGCGTGTCAAAAATTGATGCAATCCTTCAATTTTTTAATGACACCAGCACCACTACCATTGGCACCATTATTTTACATATTCATGTTGGCCCATGAATAGTCCCAGAGCTCTTCTACATCATCAAGGGAGAGTTCCAATACAACATGTTATTGGGACGACCTTGGATTTGTGCCATGGCCTGTGTCCCTTCTACATTACACCGTTGTGTCAAATTTGAAAATGACGGCCAAGTCTATGTCATTCCTACAGATCCATCCACTTTCAAGACATGCAACACAACTTATCAGCCCAATGATGTTCTCATTCCTTTCAAGACACTGACCCAAACACTGTCTCCACCCGTGGAAGCTTCAACAAGTACGTAAATGGTAGTCACACCTACACCACCTCCTCAAGTGACAACAAAAGACCCTATGGAAGATATCTTCCAATGTCTTTCACTTGGGGAGTATCATTTACATACCTTGGACATGTTCCAAACTCCTCAAGATTATGGACAACTTCATCATAGTCCTAGCTATGACCATTGTATCAGAATGGTCATCCCTTATGGTCTGCCCAATCTTTAAACAAATCTCATTTATTGAGGGCTAGATCGGGCTCCCACTAATGGGAATCCTCTTTCATCACCTCAACTATTCACATTTGACTTCTCTTTTCTTGGCAATCCAAACTTTGTTCATACCTATCTCTATAGGTGTGCATGGAAAGGTTTTGGCTTTAGGTGCTACGAACAAGGCTCCCACCTACCCATCAAGCCACCAAATGACGAGGCCATAAAGAATGCCAAGAAGCGACATGGCCTAGGTTTTAAAGAACCTACTAAAGCTTCTGAAAACCCTTACCCCAAACCTATCATAGACCAATCACCTCCAAACTCACCTATTCCCCCATCTTCACCTACGGAGTCGATGGTTTACATCCCTCCTAGTTTTTTTTGCATAAACACCATCCGCTTGGAACCCCTAACCTATCAACTAGGTGGGGTATTTAGGTCTCTCCCTCTCATTTATCTAAACATGATAGACGATGAATTTGCAACCATCAACACTGTCCAATGCATAGATGATAATGCCATTCTCACCTACATGGGTGTCGATGACTCTTTCATTAAATGCTCCCTTCTTTTTGAAATCCAGGTTATGTTAAATGAATTGACCATTGACATTAACTTTCCATCTTCTGATGTTCCTCATGTCTTAAAGATTGGTCAATCTTTGGACGCCCAAGAACAGATTGACTACACCAAATTCCTCTTAGACCATAGTAAAGCCTTTCCTTGGACCTATAGTGACATGCCTGGCATCGACCCTTACATTGCCATTCATAACATCATCACAAATCCAGAGGCTAAGCCTATTAGGCAAAAGCTTTGCAAGATGCATCCTCGAGTTACACTCCTTAACAAAGAGGAGCTTCAGCATCTCCTCTCCATCTCCTTCATCCAACCCATTGATTATCTGCAATGGGTGTCAAATATCATCCCTATCACCAAAGTAACTGGGGGGATCTGAATTTGTACTGACTATCGTGACCTTAACCTGGCTTGCCCAAAAGATGATTTTCCTCTACCCAACATTGACCAACTTGTTGATCTTATGGCCAGTCATGAGATGCTATCACTCATAGATGGGTTTTTAGGATATAACCAAATCCTAATTGCACTAAAATATCAACACAAAACTACCTTCATCACCCCATGAGGGACTTTTTGCTATAGGGTCATGCCTTTTGGCTTGAATAACGCAGGTGCCACATATCAACGCACCATGACTTACATCTTTCATGATCTTCTCCACAAAATCATGGAGGACTATGTCGATGACCTACTAGGCAAATCTAAGCTTTGTCGTGACCATTTAACCATTTTTAAGATAATCTTCACTTGCCTTCTTCAATACAATGTTTACCTTAATCCTAAGAAATACGTCTTTGGGGTTCTCTCAGGGAAGCTTTTAGGGTTCATCATTTCTCTTCGTGGCATTGAGATTGATCCTACTAAGATTCGATCTATACTCAAGATGCCACCACCTACCAATCTGAAGCAACTTCGTAGCCTGCAAGGGAAGCTTCAATCTATTCATCACTTCATCTCACAGCTTTTCGACCGATGTCAACCCTTTCATCACCTCCTCAAGAAGGATGTTTCCTTTAATTGGGATAAGGATTGCCAAGAGGCTTTTAAAGCCCTTAAATGATATCTTATCTCTCCACTAGTCCTTATTCCACCTAAAGATGACCAACCCTTCTACCTCTACATCTCAGCAACAAACCATTTGTTAGGTGCCATGATCATGCACTGAGATGAACAACACCATGAGCAAGCGGTTTACTATATAAGCTGAACACTCATCAATTATGAAACTCGGTATACTCATACTGAAAAACTCTGTTTGGTGTTAGTCTTTGCTGCTACCAAACTCCATCATTATCTTCTCAATCACAAAACCTATGTCATCACTCACACTGACCCCCTCAAATACATGCATTCCAAACCATACCAAAACCAATGTATGGCTCGTTGGCTCATGCTTCTTGCTTAGTTCAACTTGGAATTTATCCAGCAAAAATCCATCAAGGGGCAAACAATTGCTAACCAAATAGCAGATGCCCCTCTACCCAACAACCAACCTTCTCATTGTGAATTCCCTGATGAATATATCACCACACTTTTTACTGATGACATATTCTATCAAATGACAATGTTCTTTGATAGATCCAAATGTCAACTCGGTGGGGGTGCAGGGGTCATTCTCATCCCGCACAAGGGTGAGCCCATGCCCCTGTCTTTCAAACTTGACTTTGAATGTACCAATAACATGGTTGAATATGAAGCCTTAATTTTGGGACTTCAAACTACCCTTTCTTTAGGCATCAAGACCATCAAAATCTTTGGTGACTCAAAACTAGTCATCAATCAAATCAACGGTTCATATCTTTGTAAAAATGAAATTTTGCAAAGGTAAAAACACCATGTTGACACCTTACTACAATATTTTGACCATTACTTCTTGTAAACTATTCCTTGATTTATGAATAAGTTTGCTGATACTATGGCTTCTCTCGCCTCGCATATCCCATCTTCATCATCTTCATCAAGTATTTATGTCACGATGCATCGTGTGCCATTGCCTTCTAATATCTCCACTAAGATCAACCTCATTAGTACCATTGACTCTAGTCCATAGGATGTTTGGTATAAATAACTCATGGACTACTTAACTCATTATGTCATCCCTCCTGATCTCTCTAGCAATGTGTGATATGCTTTTATCAAAAGCACAGCTTGATATACTATGCTAGGGGGTCTTCTCTATATAAGAGGCCTCAACGGCCTCCTTCTTCGATGTCTAACCTCCACTGAAGCATCTCATGCCATTAAACAAGTCCATGATGAGATTTGTGGTAGACACTTCAGTGGTAACTCAGTTGCCAAGCGCATCCTTCGCCTGGGCTATTATTGGCCCACTCTTCACCAAGACTGTAGCGACTATGTTCGGCGTTGCATCAAATGCCAACAACACGCTAACTTACTTCACATCCCTAGCCATGCTCTACAAGTCACTCAGGGTTTCTGGCCCTTTTCACAATGGGGCTTAGATCTAATCAGTGAGATTAACCCCCATTCATCTCTTTGACATCAGTCCATTATCACTGTGACTGAATACTTCACTAAATGGGTGGAAGCTATTCCCCTCATCTCCACAAAGGCTAACAAAATTGTCGACTTCATCAACACCCACATCATCTGTCATTTTGGTGTACCTCATAAGATCATCACCGATAATGGCAAGTCTTTCAAAAACAAAATTGTCCAAAAACTTTGTGACTCGTTTGGCATCAAACTCAGCTTCTCCTTACCTTACTACCCACAAGCCAATGGGTAGGCCAAGGCTTCCAACAAAATATTAACCAAAATCCTCATGAAGGTGGTCAACGATATTGGAAGGGATTGGCACATTCACATTCCCTTCACTTTATGGGCCTACCGCACTAGCATTCAAACCCTTACAAGTGTTACAACTTTCTCTCTAGTGTATGAAATAGAGGCAGTCCTACCTCTTGAAGTATAGATACCTTCTTTATGCATCTCTTTGCATGAAATTCTTTCTAATGATGACTTTTGTCAAGATCACTTAGCTCAACTTGAATTACTTGACGAATGTCATCTTGCTACCCTTAACCATCTCCATGCCTATCAAAATCATATTAAACGTGCCTATAAAAAAAATCTGAGAGAATGAGATTTTAAAATTAGAGACCTCATCCTCAAAGAAAACCAACACATGACCAATATGGAGAGACATAAACAAGGCAAGTTTGCTCCTAATTGGCTCAGACCTTACATCATAACGCACAAGTATGGATCAAGGACTTATCATCTGTCTTCTCTTAAAGATCGACCAAAACTTGAGCCCCTTAATGCCTTGCATCTGTGACCATTCTATTGTTAGTCGAGTCCTCATTTACTTGATATTTAACTTGAGCTCATCCCTTGAGCAACCCCTGTCATCTTCATCCTCATTCCTTTCAACCCTATTTCCCTAAAGCAAACACTATGTAGCCCTTTTATAAAGTATGAATGCTTTGTCCTAATAAAAGGGAGCCCTCAAACTTCTATAGTCTTATCCATGACTAAAATTTTTGTCAAAAATAAATTGGGTTGTCAAAATATCAAAAGGTCATAAACTCTCAATGTAGACTGCTCCCTCGAAGGATAGCTGCATCATCATTGATGTAGCTAATAGACTGCTCCCTTGAAGGACATCTATTTAAAGCCCTCAAAAATATATAAAGCAAGAATATAGACCACTCCCTCAAAGAATGGCTATGCCTAAAAATATTGATATAAACAACACTCTCTTAGAAGCTTTTCGCATCGATTAGCTTCACAAATGACCACAAAACAAAATGACATCCCCATGTAGACTTCCTGCATTGATCAGTCTATCAAAAAAAAAGGGGTCATAGACTTGACTTATAGTCGTTCTCAGGGTCTCCTATAAAAAGGGGCAAAGTTATCCCTACCAAAAAGGGTTATCCTATCCTAACATATCACATCGCCTACTCAAGGGATTTCAAGCTCATTTTGATTTCAAAATGATTTGATTACTTCTCTAACACAACCAATGGCTAACAACGTAATGCATGAATGGGGCTTTTGTTTCTAAAAATCCCCTACCTATGCTATCATTATGGTCCTTGTCAATGAAAGGGCAAAATGCCTTTCACTTCCTCCATACCTTTGGTCACATTCAACCAAATCAGTTTCCAACCAAACCAAACCAACCCAACCCTTTTCAGACCACTAACGTTCTCATAGCCTATTCACACTAGTTTCTATGAAAACCAATAAACATGGAAACTATCGACCACCCAATTTATGTTAAGCATAAACCATTACTTTCTGAAGCATATATAGACTCATTTCATTCTTAGCATACACCAATCACCAATATGGAAAATTGCTAGGGATGAAAAACCACAACCAATGTTACAGAATACACCATCACACAATATGGAAAAGGCTGTAACATCATCTTCCCCTCATCATTTCAAGCATGTACCATTAGACATATGCGAAGTGCTAAATCATTCTCATGACCAAACCAAATCCATCAACCACTTTGACCCTTCCTTTCGGGGAGAACTACATCGGCTTGAGGCCCTAACGACTGGGGCTATGTAGGTAGCACTCAGTTGACATGGGGTCTCTTGAGGTTAGCTCAGCCATTCCTTTGTCACATTTCATTCCTTCATCCATCCATCTAATGGACCAACTATCTCTACCAACCTAACTTGACCAACAACCTTGGAGATCACAACTATCTCCCTAAACCACGACCACTTTTGAGACAACTATGCCTTGGTTGTTTTGATTGCATATATGTTACGTCACAAATAGTTAGCAAAATTGTCCATGACCTCCATAAGTATTGGAGCACAAGCAAGTTGATCCCCACTACTTGTGACATTTTTTGTGTTGTCTAGAAGCACTTCTTGAGCTTGAGATACTTGGAACATGATGAGCATTGGAGCTACAGCTTGGATCGAATAACCCAATTAGCTACGACTAAATGTTGGGGACTATTTATTTCAATTTTAGCACTCCTCAACCTTTGACTATGATAATTTGACCTGACCATCTCGTGAAGTGGTATGCACGCAATCTCAACTATTGTAGCATTCACACTCAAACTTTACCATATCCATCCACTATCTATCAAATCGGCACCCGATATCAGGTTCCCTTCCATCGACTCCCACTTTGAGGGGGGGGACACCTCATCCTATACCTGGGGCAACCTACTCTTGTTTTTGTCTTGCAGTTCGTCAAAAACAACCAATAAGACAAAAAGGGGCAAATGTAGACACCAAAATTATGTCTACTCCTTGGTCATCCTCCCCTTTGGTCCACTTCTAAATATTCCTAATCCACACACATATTAATTTGAAATACCTATTTTAAATTAATAACACCACCCTTGACACATCACCTATGACACCTCACCCCACCTTGGATACCTCTCCTTGGATACCTCCATCACCCCATGCCAAATCTTAATTACTTAAACCCCATTTCAACTCTCCAACTAGCCTCTTATGCTTATTTAATCCACATTTGGACTATTTTCCAATGACAATTAACCCTGGTAGTTGGAAGAATGGGTAAAAGGCTAAAAATAGCCTTTTTCCCATTCTCTAACTACCGATGTCAATCGATAGTCGGCTAACACTGGCGGTATCGCCGACATCAGTTTCTTTAAAACTAAATTTTAGCTTCAGTTGTCCACCCACCCCACGAACGTGAATTCTATTGCTCCAGGTTCCAAGTTCTCTTGCTCCTCGACTCCTTGCAGGCATCAGCATCCCAACAACACTCTCTAGGCTCAGAAACTCTGCATCAGTCACTCCACACCGGATTGAAGGTTACATGAAGTCTCTCACATCTGCCATAATGGAAACATACCTCCTACACTTCTGGTTCTCTACAAGAGCTAAGTATTTTTGCTACTTTATATTTCAGTATTCTTTTAAATCCATTTGGTAATCAACACATTGCCCATTTCTAAGCACTATTGACACAACCTAGAGAGGCTAAAAAGCCTATTCTTCCTAGAGAGGCTAAAAAGCCTTCCCTCATCCTTAGCTCCCTTCTACTCCTGTCCTTTATCTAGTCCCTCTTTCAGGTCACACTCGCTACCCTGTAAACCTAATACAACCCATTAAACTCTTACAAACATCCCAAACCATTCTGCTGACCACAAATAGACCTGAGACTCATCCAAAGCCCCATTTCCCCCACTGATGTTGGCCTCCAAGCCCATTGCCCCTATCAACATCGGTAGACTAACCGATGCCAGCAACTTTACCAACTGATGGCAATAAAACTACCGATGTCAGTGACTGTGGAAGATAGATTGCCAAATACAGGTACACATTATCTTTATTTCTTTTGTTTAGTCTTTTACCATTTCTCTTCTTAGCAACATTCCTTTTATCAACTAGTGGACTGTCACCCCTCTAGGAAGTCTTTGCACTTCTAGGATCAAGCTTTGCTTGGTAGTCCACCACCTATCTGTCTAACATTTTCCTTGTTTAGGCTTTTTCTTATCTACAGGTGTCATCCTCCATAGCCAAAGAGGAGCTCCTTCAGTCGTCTAGATACGGTGTGCAAAACTTCATCTAGGTATCGTGTAACCCTTGACCATTACCTTTTATTTTCTTATTTCTTTTGAATGTGAAAAGTGAAAAATAGTTAGAAACATAGACATAACTTCTTCTAACAAAGGAAAATAAATACAAATAGAGTCAAAACCCACAAATTTAGATCTTCTAGCTAAGATCAACATAATAAGTCAATGATATGTAGATCAACTTATCACAGACTTAACTAATTCCCTAGTTGCCACTTCAATTCATAATGATGCTTCAAAAGAACAAGGAAATGTGGTTGAAAGTATGCAACAAATATTAGATGAGGACATTACCATAGTGGAATGAACAGTTAAAGTTAATAGATACCTTAAAAAGTGTTCCATTTAACATGGAACATACATTATTCAATCATCAAGAACCTCTTTTTACTTTACAAAATCAAAAACCTGAACATTCAGTTTGAATTGAGGAAATCCCTCAAGACAATTTGGCTAGTTCTTTTCAACCAACATAAAAATTGGTAATAGAAATTTCCAAAATAAATAAAGTATGAAACAACCAAATTTAGGGAATGTTTTACAATCTAAGAGTCAATGGCCTATGTTCTCAACTCAATGAAAAATTTAGAATAAATTCATGGATTAAAAGGTATACACTCCCTATAGATCCACACAAAACCAGGGGCACATTCCACCCCAAAAATAACAAAAACAGGGGCACATTCCACCCTGACAACAAAAAAACTAGGGGCACATTCCACCCGAACAATAATGAAACTAGGGGCACATTCCACCCCAACAAAATCTTAATCAATCCAAAAATGCACCAAACATGTAAGAATGGAATTCTATGAAGGAAATTGTTTAAAGATTGGAGATGAATAATAGAGTCAAAAAGTACAAATTCGATGAGATATGCCCATATCCATTTGATTGATATATTCTCCAAAACCCTTTTCCACCTCATTTTGAGGCACCCAAATTTGACTAGTATAAAGGAAAAGGAGATACATGTAAGCACATACAAGCATTATTCATATTATGTCAAGAGGTTGCTTATAGTCACAAGTACTTATTATGACTATTTCTATGAAGTTTAGTAGGACAAGCTCCTTATTGGCTACTTAAGCTATCCAAGGGATCAATTGTGGACCAGAATGACATCAAAAAAGTTTGTTAACCATTTCTCATATAACATAGAACATGAATTAATAGTTTTTGAGTTATGCCAAGCCAAGTAACATGATGTTGAAATTTTCACTGCATATCTACAAAGATGGAGAGTATTGGCAGGCTGCTTTAAACATAACTTGCCAGACAAATAGTTGGTTGATATTTTTACATAGAATTTTCATCCTAAAGTTGTGCATAATCTACGGTTAGATTATACTAACTCATTTGAATAAATTATTGACAAAGGAGTACAAATTGAGAAGGTTCTTATTGCTAAGGGCCTTGTTAAGATTTTTTCACAAGCTCAAGCATCTAATTAGACTAAATCAATGATTCAAATAGTTATACAGGATAAGCCTAAAGTCTTTAGCAAAAATAAGAACATGGTTGGAAATGGGGTGACTGAAACAAGACATGTATAAATGGTATAGGCTATGCCTCCTCTAAATGTAAAATTAACTCCCCCAAATCCACTACCTACTTTGTAATGACAACCTCCATGAAGGACATTTCATAACAATTATATATATTTAAACAAGTTAGGAGAATTGGTTGAAATAGTGTTACAAAATCTTGTTACAACTAATTTAATTGTATGGCTAGTATCAAGGCCATTTCCTCAAGATCAACCAAAACTAGATTAGCACCAAGGGAATGAATGGTGTAAATTTCATCATGTTGTTGATCATGGTGCATATCATTACATTCAATCAAAACATATTATTGAGGAATTTATTGAAAGTGGTGAACTATAAATTAATTTGGCCCCTAATCAAGATATGGGAATCTATAAAGACCCCTTCCCTGATATGATCCACCATCACCAAGAAACAATCAAAATGGTCACAATCAAGGATAGAGGTAGAATCAAAACCAACAACAAGGTTATAATAATAATGAGCATAATCAAGATCATAATTACCATACTAATAATGTGGCTTATAACAATGTACCTTACAACTATAATAATACTATGGGATGCATTTCTATAGCCAACATTGCTAATGTTACTATAAAACTGCATGGCCAATCTCATGTTCCTCACAACATGGGACTCATGATTATAGGGTCAACACCCTCTCCCCCTAGTAATATCATGTCAGGTTTGCATCATCATGTTATGATTCTATTTACATGGGTTACTAATCCTAAACAAAAACACCTTTATTCTAATTATAAAGGTTCCTCATTGACCAAAAATTGTAGCCATATAGTTAGTCACCCATGAGTCACCATCCAAAGCCCTTTGTCTTCCTCTTCTAATTATAATAACTCTTTACCACATCTAGGTTATGTAATCACAATTAGATTCGCATGAGTTACCATCCAGGGACCTTCACCCACTTCTTCCATAATACCCAATGAGAATATTGTACCAATGGTTCTAAATTTGAATAATATCCCAACATAGACTAAAATAGTTCAATCCACAATTTAAAGGCCTTATAGTCTGATAGATCAATTAGATAAAACCCCTACACAAATTTCCATATTATAACTCTTGTGGACATCTGGTGTCCATAGAACCATCTTTAATTTTTTTTTTCAAGAGTCTATTATGCCCAATGATATAAACCTTGATCAGTTCTAGAACCTAGTTGGGCACTTGTCTTCATTTTGGCAAATCACATTTGATTAAAAAGACATGTCCACCCTTAACCCAAACCACAATAACCCACTATACATTGAGATAATCATTACATATCACAAGATTAAGTGGGTTCTTATAGATAATGGTTCAAGGTTGAACATCATATCTCTTAAATTAGTATGATGATTGGGCTACATGGATAAAGACATTCAACTAGAAACTATTACAATCATGGCTTATGAAAATGCTGAGAGGGAATCTCTAGTACAATTTGGTTTCCAGTCATGGTTTGGTCTATTTCTCATCTCAAATTATTCCATATTATGGATAATGAGCTTCCTTATAACATACTTCTTGGTCATCCTTGGATCTATGAAGTACATGCAGTTCCATCTACTCTTTACCAATGCCTTAAGTTTCCCCATGATGGGATTAAGGTTAATATTCCCACTAATTAGCAACCATATCAATACTACAAACATCTTGAAGTAGAGTTTCATAATTATCACTATTGCCTAGGTTTTGAATTCATTACAAATAATAATAAAACCATCATTTGTCATCGATCTCCATCTAATTATATTGACACTGGTGATCTAGCCTCTACTTCAGTCGATCCATTTCCTATAGCTCTGACCAAGCAAGTTATTATTAAAGACGTAGGCATTTCTATGTACTATCTAAAGGATGTCCTCCATATTATAAAATTACCAAAATCTCCTAAAATTTTTGGTAATCTTAAAACTTCCCAGACTCCTCATAAACTTGATCAAATTTGGCAACTAAAGAAGAAACAACCAAAACCTCTTGTGGTTTTTATCCATGCAATCACACAAAAGAAAGATTGAGAGGCTTTTATCAAGGGAGATTGGTTATGCTCTGAAGGCCTTACTAATTTTTTTAGAATCCAAAGTATCCTATTCCTAACAGGATAATGGATCATCTTGATTATACAAGGAAAGGCCTTGGCCCATAGGTGCAAATAATTATAGAACCCTTATAAGCTTGAGTTGTCAATTAGAATCATGGTCTCAGATTTAAACCACCAGATGATGACCTCATGACATTTGATAGTGACTCTTCCAAATTGACTAGTAATGAGACTCTTAACAGTGACATAACATTCCATTATAACCTTTTTGATGAGCTTGCTAACTCATATTTATTTTATTCAAATTCCATATTGACCATAACACCTATTAGATCTTCCCATCCTAAAGTAAAAACCCATCCTAGTGGTGTTTCCCTTCTTAAAGTAGGACATTATATATTTACCATTGGCATTTCCCATCTTGAAGTAAACCTTCACTGTAACCTATGCCTTTGCCACCCTGAACTCATAGATTGGGATCAACAAAATTTGGTCATATGCCTCAATGAGTTTCAAAATGAAGAATCGATTATAGAATACATGGGCCTATGAGATGCATTCCCCATTGGTGATCATAAGTAGGGTTTTGATTTTTCATTGGATCCTTCTACCTACTTTGGATAGTAGGCAAACTTTTTTGGTCATAATAAAGAAAAAACATCAAAATCTTTAGGTGAAAACCTCTTTAAGGCACTTATTGATCAGGGAAAAAGTAAAGAAAATGACAAGCCTTTAAGTGAAAAATTGTTCTAGGCACTCCCAAGTGGGAAAGTTTGATCATATCCTTAGGACATAGAAAGTCCATCTATTTCAAGTTCCATAGATAGTACAAGCATATCTTCAAAAAAACATTAGATATTTGAGCATCTTGCTCTTGAGTTTTTAGAGGTTTTTACTAATTGGCCCTTACTTGAGAAGGCAAATTCTAATTATTTATATTATCTAGAGCTTTGGGATGAACAATAAGAAGATATAGTAGAGGAAAATGATCATGACCATACATTACCTATATTTATAGAAGATTGATCCACACTCCTTGTGGAGAACATGATAGAAGTGAATTTGGGAACCCATGAGGATCCCAAAATTATCTGTCTTAGAGCTTCCCTTACTAAAGCAGAATGTGAACATATTATATCCATTCTTAAATATTATATAGACATGTTTGCATGGGCATACTCCAACATGCCAATATTAGACCCAAATTTAGTTGTGCACCATCTTGTTGTTCACCCTAGTGCTAAACCAGTCACTCAAAAATTAAGAAAGATGCATCCACATATTGCCCTTTTGGTTAAGGCCAAGTTGGAAAAGTTGTTAGGAGCTAATTTTATCAGACAACTAGACTACTCTGAATGGGTTTCTAACATATTACCAGTTAGTAAAAATACCCCAAGCATACATATTTGTATATATTTTCATGATATCATTAAAGCATACCCAAAAAATGATTTTCCTCTACCTAACATCAACATGATTATCAACTCAACTGCTGGGTACGAGATGTTATCCTTAATGGATGGATTTTTCAATTATAATCAGATCAAGATAGCCCCTAAAGATCAACATAAGACTATATTCACCACTCCATGGGTGAAATTATGTTACCAAGTCATGCCATTTGGTGTGAAGAATGCTAGAGCCACATATTATTTTGTTTACTATCATTTTCTATGACATGATACATGATATTATTGAGGACTATGTTGATGATATACTAGCAAAATCATGAACAAGAGCTAGACATCCTGACATTCTACAAATAATATTTGAGAGGCTTCATGAATATAAAGTTTGTTTAAACCATAAGAAATGTGTCTTTAGAGTCACATCAGGAAAATTGCTAGGGTTCATTGTATCATAATGAGGGATCAAAGCCGACCTTGCAATGCCTCCACTAAACAATATTAAATAGCTATGAGGTATACAAGGAAAGATTAGTCTATACGTAGGTTTATTTCTCAATTGGTAGATAAGTGCTACCCATTTAACCATCTCTTAAAGAAAGGGGTAACATCTCAATGGGATGAATATTTTTAGATAGCATTTTCAAAGATTAAAACATACTTGGACAATCCACCAGTCTTACGACCTCTAACACAAAGAAAGCTACCAATTCTTTATATATCAGCCATAGAACATGCATTGGGGGCACTTTTGGCTTAGCATGATGATCATGGTAAGGAACACACTATTCATTATTTAAGCCACACATTGGTATCCTATGAACATAATTATATGCCTATTGAGAAGGCATTTAACTATGGTGTTTGCCACTCTAAAATTGTGAAATTATATGCTAAATAACAAAACTATTATTATCACCAAGATATATCCTCTCAAGTTCCTCTTATCTAAATCAACTCTTCAAGGATGCATGGCTAAATGGATTATGCTCCTCAATGAGTTTTATATTGAGTTCCATAATCAAAAGGCAATCAAAGGACAAGTTCTTGCTGACTCACTTGTAGAAGTTCCTATTAAGGCCACTCAACTTCTCAACTTTGACCTTCCAGATGATTCCATCATGATGATATAATAAGAATCATAAGAAATTAAATAGTGGATGATATTTTTTGATGGATCCTTCACATCCTAAGGTTTTGGATCTAGCATATTTTTGATCATGCCATAGGGGGATCTAATCCCCAAAGCATTCCATATATAATTTAATTGTACAAAAAAATGGCCAAATATGAGGCATTGGTTACAAGGCTCCATCTTGATATACAGTGGGATATTCAAATCTTAAAAGTTAATTGGGATTCATAGTTAATCATAAATTAGAAAACTAACCAGTATCAAACAAAGGATGATAAGCTTGTTCCTTATAAGAAAATTATTGATAACCTCAAAACACATTTTAAATCTTTGTAGTTTGAGAAAGTTTCATGAGTCAATAAAAAATCTAATGATTCCATGGAAACAATTGGTTCCATGATTCAAATGCATGACAATGATAAAGACTATTAGTTCTTAATTAAAAATATTCTTTAGCTAACACATATTCTATTAGATTCAGAGAGGATATGCACCATTACTGATCCTAATCCCTCACCTGAGCTACCATGGTACCAAGATTTTTATGACTATTTCCATAGTCATGTATTTCCCACCAACCTTTTCAAAAAGACAAAAAAAAAATTCCTTCATCACTTAACACATTATATCCCCCTTGGAAACATGTTTTATCATAAAGGCTATGATGGAATGATTCTTCATTATTTATCTTTGGGAGAATCCAAGCTGGCACTAAAGGAGGTTCATGAAGGAATGTGTGGGGTCCATACCAATGGTGTAGTCCTACAAAAGAAACTCTTTAGAATAGGCTATTATTGGCCCAAAATGAAGATAAATTATTGTAATTATGTAAAGAAGTGTATTCCTTATCATTAGCATGGTAACCTGATACATGCACCGTCCTTACCATTGCAGCCAATCAGAACACCATGGCCATTCTCAATATGGGGTCTTGATATCATTGGGAAAATTAACCTAACATCTTCAGATGGCCATAATAAAATTTTGAATGCAATTGAGTACTTTACCAAGTGGATTTAGGGCATTCCTCTCACTTATATTACTAAGAAAAAATAGACAAATTCATTCATTAACATATCATCTGACGATATGGCATCCCAACCCATATTATATCTAATAATGGTGGATCCTTTATGAACCAAGATGTGAAATCTCTTTGTGCAAAATTCAAGATCAAGCACAAGAAATCCACTTCATATAACCTGTAAGGCAATGGACAAGCTGAGGCATCAAATAAAACCATTCTAGTCATCTTAAAGAAGATTTTCAATGATGTTGGCCATAATTGGCACTTTTAACTCTTTCCTACCCTTTGGGATTATAGAACTAATCATCACACCCCAACTGGTACTACCCCACACTCCCTTATTTTTGGCACTAAAGCATCATCATGATCAATATTAAGATCCCATCATTAAGAATATCAATGAAACACATTGAAGATGATGAATACTATAGAGCCTCATGGCTACAAGAACTAGAGCTTCTTGATGGTAGGCATTTAGCTTCCCTAGAAAACTTACAAGCCTATCAGAATAGATTGTGGAGAATTTACAACAAATGCATTCTCCCTCTAGAATTTGAGATTGATGACTTTGTTTTGAGAGAGAACCAAAAGAGTAAAAATGCTAAACCCAAAAATAAAGGCAAGTTTTGGCCTAATTATTTAGGACCACATATTGTCACAATAAGTTATGGATTAGGAGCATATCAACTGGCTAAACCTAATGGTGAATAACTTTCAAAGCCCATGAACATAATACACCTTAAGAGGTTCTACACATGAACAACTTTGAACCATTATCTACAAGACCCCTGACTTGGGGGTAACTCATGTTGACATAATTTTATCCCACCATTTTATCTTAACTTGAACACATTTTATACTACCCTAGTCCACTTTTCAAGAGTCCAAATAGTAAAGGATTTGAATCCTTGGCACTCTAAACACATTCTTCATCCCATTCTGAATTGCTCTCTTTAAAAAACATATTCTTTATTATGTCTAAGTCATGTTATAAGCTTGAAAACTTTTTATCCCTTGACTAATTATGATCTTGATTATGTCTCATGAACATTGTGAACATCCTCAGTAGTAGTTCTACAAAGTAGTTTAGCCAAGATAGTATTGTGTAACTTCAGACAAGTGAATAAAAACATCTTCTCAATTATAAACCATTAATACATTGTTACAAATAGGTGAATATAGGTAATTATTTTTTTACTTTAGGTTGCACATTATTCTAGATCACATTTTCTTCTCTTTATTATTTTATCAAGATCTTCACTCTCACTGATTTGTGAGCATGGGTTGTTGTAGCTACCATAGTTATCTTATTAGAACCTCTACTCTCAAGACGTGCATCTCCTCAACCCTATGTATATTTTATCCCAAAAACACCAAAAACATTATAAATACTTTGAAGATACAAAAAACATCAAAAAATGATCCACAAAAGAACAAAAACATTGTTTTACGCTTCTATACATTTGTACGTTCCCATTCCACTATGTTACACTCTTGCCATTTTGTAAGCATAGAAACACTAGTTCATTTCATCTTGTCCCATGCACTTGCCATTTTGCAAGATCATTATTTCTCATCAGCTTCTTATTTTCCAAACCATTCTCATTTATTTGTCCTATCTTCCATTTCTTCTATAACATTAATCATGCTGGTCTGATCATCATTTTTCTTCTATTCCATTTCTTGGGAGAACTACATTTGGCTTGAAGTTCATGTTAGAATATGCATCCATGGAACTATGTGGTAGATTCCACTTGTCCTATACATCTGAAGTCATCTTAGCCAATCCCTTATTTTTCTTCTCTTCCCCCATTTCTTTTGTCATTGTTCCTCTTTAATTAGGGAACAATTGTCATGTCATTGTTCTTTGTTATGATGTGGTGGAAAGTAATGCCTCTACCACACATGCATGAACATTTGTCTTTAAATTACACTAAATTGGTTTTTTTATGTGTGTTTATTTGATTTCTCTTGGTTTTCTGTTGTGATTTCATACCTATCCTTTTATTTATTCTCCTTTTTTTTTATTACTTCTTGTCTCATCTTGGTCTTTTGTTTCCTTGATTGTTTTTGCTTATCTCTTTTGTGTTTCAAAACATCTTGATGATTCACATGGATCTTGATTGTTTATATCTTGATATTATGTTATTAAATTATTATTGGATTATTTTTTATTTGATTGTTGTTGGTGTCTTGTTTTTCTATTTGATTTTTCTTTTCTCTTTTATGTTCAAGAATGCCTTCTCTTTTATGTTCAAGAATGCCTTGATTATTCATATCTTGGTCTCATGTCATTAAGACATTCCTGATTTTTATTTTTAAACATTTTGTTCCTACTTTAGATCATATGTTGATTTCAAGTTAGGTTCATTTATGTTTATCTTTTTCTTTGTCTTTGCTTCTTTGTTTAAATGTAAATAACTGTAACTCTGGTTTTGGTCATTATTTTACCATTATCCTTAGTTATAGGTATTCACATTTGAACTAGATCAATGCAATTGGAATTTTATGTCATTCTAAGTTATTCATACTTATGATGCCTAATTTATTTTTTTATATCAATCACTTTGTGATTAGGTCTCAAAGTCTTAAAGGTCAACATCAGCTCTAATGAATGATTCTCAAGAACACTTTGCAAAACCTAAGCTCATGATATGGAATTAGGCATCTAGGTAACATGCATTTTAGCACTCAAATATATGCTTAGACATGAATCTATTCACATACATTATGATTTTAATCAATTCTTGGTCCATTTTCATCATTCCTCATTCCATTCTCTCCCAAACTTGGGTGAACTACATTGGCCTAAAGTTCATGTTGGAACATGAGTCCATGGAACTATGTAGGCAATGCTAAATTTATATTAAGGTTAGCTCATCTATCTCCATTATTATTTTAATCTCTCTCATCACTTTTTTTATTATCATATGCTTGTTTTTATATGGCTTTCTACGCCATTACACCATCACATGTCTATTTGCACCCACTTGCTTTAACTTATCTTTTTGGTTATATCCTTGAGCTATTTTTATTGCCAATTACCCATGCTAGGGCATAGTATTTGAACCATGTCTAAATAAAATCAGCTCTATAGTGTTAAAATCATTATTTATTCTTTATCAATGATCAAAATTCACCCTACTAGGGCAAAACTATTTTATCATCATCACATTTGCTCTACTGGGGAACTTCTTATTATCTTCTCTTTGGAGACCCTATTCTAGTGGTGCTTCCCTTCTTGAATTAGAATTCTCTCTCTTTTCCTCTAATTCCAAGCTTTCCCACTAATTCTCATGATTTAAATATTTTAGTGTGTAACTTGTCTCAAGATTGATCAATGTTGTAAGCGTGAATCTTGTACTCTCAGATTGGGTATGTTTAAAATATGTCCCTTACATTTATGGATTTTATGTCTCCTATTCCCCCTATTTTAGGGCCTATAATACTCCTAATTTTATTTTTATCATTGATTTTAATCACATGTGTAAGCATTAGCTCATTTAAATGTGATCTATTATATGGGTTAATTTCTCACTTTCTCTCTCTTTTTGAGAGTCTGTCCTAGTATATCCTCTCGAGGGGGTATCATGGGTCTATTCCAATTTTTTCTTAAAAAATCTTTTCTTTGACAAGAAATTAATTTACCTAAATGTCTCACTATGCCTTCTAAAATAAGGGAAAAATCTAGACATCCAATTCTTAACACCATTTGTGTTGAAATTGTCAATCTTACTTGAATTACACTCAAATGCACATTTTAGGTCAAAATCTATAAAATGCCCTAAATGGTTCAAAATTTTCACTTACAAGTGATATTTTAAGTCAAAGTATCCCTAAATAGGACAATGCATATTTTGGGCAACTAACTTTGATCAAATCATTTCGAGTCAAAATGACAAATTTGCCATTTAGTGTTATCGATCACTCTTTTCTTTTAATTCATTGGTACACATCACATACCATTGTTATTTGGTGTTGGTAAAATCCTAAATGGGAATACAACTCCAATGCATTTAAGCCTTCCTGTTCCTCTCCAGTCAAATTATGAACCAGTAATATGACTTTCTAACCATTTTGATTTATTGTGCACCAATTTCCAAAGAATTGCATTAAACTTGATTAAACTTAAGATAATTAATTAAATTTAAGAGATTAAGTAAGAATTCCATAGATATTTTTAAGTATCTCATTATTATAAATTGATTTTGAATATCTACATCACCTAGTGACATCATCTATGGGGTGTTATCCATCAAGCCATAAGTTCATCAAATATCAGGATTACGGGTCTCCCATGCCTCTTTAATGCTTCTTTATCTTGAGGATATTTATGAGTGTAATTCCAAATATTAGGATTATCCATGGACACACATATAAATATTGAGATGGATGGTCATGTTTGATCTTGACCAATCTCAAAAATATATAAATAGAGAGGCCATGGACATGAATTTAAATCTTGATTTATGCAAAGTTATTATGCAAAATTGTCTCCACAATCCTTTGTAATAAACCATTAAAATTAGTTACAAGCTTCATTGATAGGCTAATTTAGTGATTTGGAATCATGAGCCTTGGTTTTATGGAGTGTTCTTGAGACATTAGAGGAGTTTTACACCTTTGTTGACAAAGACAAGGATTCTTGATCAAGGGAGAACATGATTTTGAGCCACATAGGTATAGGTATGGTGAATCCATCTGGGAAGGTAATATGATGTTTATTTCTTTCATTTGTTTCTTTCTATCCTTTATAATTCCCATAGGAATAGATAGGATTAGTTAGTTATTTCTTTATGCATTTTCCATGATTTATGGACTAATGTTTGACTAACATGCTTTATAATCCTCTCTACACTATGTACTATAAAAATAATTACTTCAACTAATGAATCCAAGGACATCAATATATCAGAGACTCCTGCACTAGGTACTACTATGAACTTAGTGGCCACATTTTTGGACCAACCTAGAGTTGTAATATAATATCCCCAGTAGAACTCTAAAAATGACCATTGAATCCCTTTATTACTATTTTTATAAGAAGTATATCCAAATATGTGTATCCAAGATGAGAGAGAAGTGTGATATTTCACATATTATAACTAGAGCCATTATCATCCATGACACTCTATACAAGTTGATGATTAATGTAAGATGAAATGAACAAAGATTATAATTCAAAATCATCATCAACTATATCATGCTTTGTGAATGTGATGAGTGATCAATATAGAACTGAATCATGAGCCTTTGAATGAAGATGATAAGAAGATGGTGGAGGGTGTGCATTGTATTTATAATTCACTTCTAATTTATCTATTATTTCTTGACCTATATGCTTATGGAAAGGATCACTAAATATATTCATTATTCTATTCTCACTTGGTTGTGCCTTTTTATAATTGGTATATATTCCTACACTATTGATGTTCTGATATATCAAATCCTGAATCTTATGTCTCAAATTGATGTATCTATTGGTAGTATGCCCTAGTGCTCTATGAAAGTCACAAAAATCATTTTGATCAAATAATTTTGGAAGATTCTTACTCACATAAACCTCTTTAATGTCATGTAATGATATTAAGTTGCATTCTAATAAATTTTGTAACATCTTGTATAGAGATTTTGGAAATTTGGTAAAATGTCTTCTTGGAGGAGTTGACAATACATTGTGTGGAGTAGGTTCTAAAAATGCATTTATTTTTACCTTTTAATCACTCTTATTTTTAGTTGGTCTCACCTTTTAGGGTGACTTCCTCAAATTATTTTCATTATAACTATAAATTATGTTGGTTTCATACTTGAGCTTATTCATTACCAAAAACTTAACCTCTCTTTAATTATGTGACATAAATCCATGAATGAAAAAAAACTTATTAAACATAATATATTCATGTAGAGGTGGAAGAGAGATCTTAAAATATGTCTTTGAATTCCTTATCTACCACAATATTCATCATTTTGGATAACATGGTATTATACCATAAAACATATTTTATAATAGGCTCATTATATTTTTGTTTAATCTGAGTAATCTCAGCTTATTGAAACTTTTCACTTATATTGATTGATAAATTTGTAAGGAAAAAATATACTAAAGCATTGAATACACGAATTGATTGATGTGATAATTCATAAAACCATCTTAGAGCATACTTTTTAAAAATATGTAAAATAACTTGGTCAACAACTTACCATTAGATGCATAGTCAAAACAGGCTATGTGAAATGATCTCAAGTGTTGTTCAGGGTTACCTTTTTCCATCATACAATATAAGCATAGGTACCACACAACTAGTTTGTAAAGGATATGTTGAAATATGCTGAGCCATTATAGTATGCAATTGATTTTGTGAATCAAGTTTTTGATTAGATTTCAAATCACTTTGATCTATTTACAACACCTTAGTTTGTCAAGATAGAATGGTCTACATAAGGGATTGTGCATCATGAATAGAATGTATGATAACCAATAGTGGTGTCTCAAATGACTAAGTAAGAATTGGAATAATAATCTATTGAAACCATTAGGTTTCCCCCATAGTAAATGTTGGTACAAAAGTTATATCAAAGGGTGCAAAGAAAGGTATAAAACCCATAACATTGGCTGTTGAAAATACTTGAGTCATGATTGTAATTTTTATTTACAAAAGGATTTTCAAAATTATATGATGATCCTACGATAGCTAATAAATAGTTTTTCAAAATTTCTTAATAATTTGAAATTTATTAATCTTTAGTTGTTCATCACATATGGGTGGAATTATATATTGATTTTCATCTTAAGAGTCAAGGTTGTCTTGATTATACTATTCATGTTTTGAAGTAATGGCATGCACTTATATATATTCAATTTGTGCACTGAGATCTAAATATTATAGTTTACACTTATTCTTATCCATATTATGTGCCTTATCAAAAGAAATCTAAGTATGTTCAACTTGAGTGCAATTTATTCTAACACTTATTATAATAGAGGTAGAAAAATATTTCTTATATTGCATAAAATATGAAATATAAAATTGGAAGATAGTTGTTAAAAATAATTTACCAATTCTAAAAATCCTAATAAATGTGATTAGAAATAATAAAAATAAGGAGAAAAACCCTAGAAACATGGATGGTTAGGGTTTGTAATATTCAATAAATATACATGTTCACTACTATGTTTTTATCAAATTTTTGTGAATTAAGAATGTTAATTCAAATGATGACAAAATATTGAGTAGATAAAAATGATAATTTATATAATAAATCACACAAATTGATATAAAACTTACTATTTTTGGAAATATGCTAAAAGGGGAAAGTACCAAATAGGAACGAATTAACTATAAATTAGACATGTAGGATTGTGAAAATTATTATTGGTTTATGAGAGGTCATTATGAATAAGAAATAGGGATTGGCATCTACATGGGATAAGGCCATGCTATTTAATTCAATACGACCTACACTAATTTCTATAGGATACATTGACGTCCAATAATTTTTTGATCTCTTTGTGAAATTTCATAGGTACACCTTATCATGTAGATCTTATGTGTGTGATTGGGATCACTTGATTTGATATAAAAGATTTTGTGTTCCTTATTCTTCACTTATAATCCTATCTCAATAGACCATGAGGAATAAAAGAAATAAATGGAAAAAATGGGGTTAGTGGTTGAAGTTGTGCTTGACCTCAACACCCCTTATGTTTATTTTTGTCTACATACCTATCAATGGGGAAAATAGGGTGACACGAAGGTGAACACATGATATTTACTATAAATGAGACACTTAAATCATGTTGGCAAGACTAAGGGTTTTTAACATGAATGGCCCTAAGGAAAACTTACCTAGTAATGTGGGCTTGGGATAACTACTGAAGTATAAAGATATCATCACATTAAGGCTATATGAATTAAAATTAAAAGGGTCTTTCCTTCCTAAAACATGTTCCTTGCTCCTCATGATCCCTTATAGAATTATCAACCTACTATGAAGTATGGGTACTTGTGTGAGAATATAGGTGGCACTAGATGTGTAAGAATATATAATCATATCCTAGTTTACTGGCCTACCATACCCCAATGAATCTTAGCCCTATCATGAGGCTAACTATGGATTTTGAGATTCAAGTAGAATAAGATATGTGTCAGACAAAGATCAGGGTTGTTGGTGTTATCTAAATTTTAAGATATATTTTTTCCTTTTATTACAATATGGATTTTAGCTATTTTTTATTTTTATAACTTTTTTCCTCCACATAGATTTGGAAAAACCGAACATAGGTGTTAAAGATGACTATGAGATGAGAGCTTACACTTAGTGGACTGAGAGAAAAAAATGAAGAAGATAGGGGGTAAAGATTCATAAGATTACACCTTGGAAAGAGTGAAATATCAAAACTAACCTTAGTGAGCCCAAAATTATGTGAAAAATAAGGAATGATGTAAATAATCATAGAATGATTGGGTTTCCCCAATCTCAAAAATAATTTAAGATAATGTGATACAATGAAAGGTAGGTGTGAATCATTATCATAATAAATGAGAAAAGTGAATGAAGACATGAAGTTAGATTGATATAGGTTTACCAAAAAATAATATAATTGATTTTAAGTAAGGAAAAAAACTAATTTGGAACATTAACTTATCTTTTTGAGAAGATACCTAGCCAAAGTTGGGAGCAAAACCAATATGTGAAGTAAATTGTGGGTGTTTATAAGAAGGGACTTAACTAAGGTCTTATCGTGCAATTCACAAATTAATAATATATAAGGCATAAGTAGAGGAAAAAGGGTGTGTATAATGAAAATAAAAATGATTACTCAAAAGTGTTGGAGGTTTGTCAATGATGTCTCCAAGGTGACCAAGGATGTTGATGAGGTGTCATTGTTGACACTGTGGATTGCACCCTTGAAAGAAGGCTCAACCTCTTTCTTCCATGCGTCACAATGGAGACTTTCCTCTTGTTGTGGGCATGGAAAAATTAAGGAAATAATCTCTAGATAAGGGCTAGCTCCCTTTGATGCATCTCTGAGGTCTTTCACTACTAATGCTAATAATGGGGGGGGGTGAAAAGCGAGAGGGATATAACCAAAATAGAACCTATATAAACAGTGATGCACCAAATGATTTTGATCTACTCAGCTATATCAACACTTTAGACCAAAAAGGGGCAAACAGACACTTTATCTAACAAAAATATTAGATTGTAGAGCACTTTAACAAGGGGGATTAATAAAGACATAAGGAAAAGGATCTTACCATAAGCACTGAAAAAACACACTATCAAATAACTCCTATGCTCCAAATGAAGCACTTCCTGTTAACCTACAAAAATGGCCTTGGCTACACTAGATATGTTGGTGTCAATATATGAAAGCATTAAGCTAAAATAACTGAACATAGAGTTGATACACAGACATACTCAGAAGTATAGCTAGTTAGATAGAGGTAAAACACATTCTATTGATTCAAAGGTAAAATTTGGCAGGGCTTTACCTTACACAAGTGAGAGATATCATTTTTCTACTAAGAGGTGACAATATATAGAATTAAGGGAAAGAGTTTTGGCACTTTCCAAGAATAGGCAGCCCATAGTACATTAAACAACTAGGAAGGAGGAATTCTGCTAAAGGAAACATGCTATGGATGTCGTAAGTCTTAACTTTAGTGCTTAAACTATATTAAATGTCACTACAAGAGTATGTTTCACTTGAATGTTTGAATGACAAGGCCACCCCTATTAATGAAAATTATGCAATTGTCTTCTTATCAAAGCTTAGATGAAGAAAAATAGGCCATGCTATTGAATTCTTGCACTTTTTAATGACCACTTGGTGGAGACTATTTCATTTGTAGTGATAAATTCTTTGTTAATGCTTTTTATGTGTCACTTAGACTATTTTACTCATTTTTTCACTTGGACTTTGTCTTTTCTAGGTAACTCAGCCCTCGAGGCTATCTTTCATCTTCTCTTGGCTCTACATGCTAATTTCTCAGTGGGTCACTAAGTTTTCTTGCAGCCTTGTGCCCTTTGAATTCCTTTGAGTCCATAATATTAAGTTCTTTTAGGCACTTTCCCAAAGGAATTATCTCTTTGGTCTCTCTTCAATGGCTAATGCATCTCATCAAAATTGATGTCTACATGCCTGTCATTATTTTAAAAAGAATGACTAACTCATCACCATAAAAATGATGTCCATAGGCTTGTCATTGTTTGAAAACCAACAGCTATTTTTTGCCTTGAATTTTGATGTTCTCATGCCCATCACTGGATGTTTAAACACCAACGGCTAGTTCACTATGTTAAGATTGATGTGCTCAGGCCCGTCATCCCTTTGGTAATTCCTTCGGCCTTTTGAAAAATGAACCCTCTTGAAGGGAAGGTGATATTTCAAAAAAGAGGAGAAGGTCCCTTTCAGTAGCTGAGAGTTCCCTATAAGGGCACTTGTCCTTCAGGCTCCTTTGTCTTCCCAATTCCTTCAGACATTTTTCTTAAAAGAAATCCTTTCTCCAAAGTCTCAACCTTATCTTTGTAAATGTCTAAAGGAAAATCCTTCAAGCATTTGTCTTAAAGAATTTTCCTTGGTTTCTTCCTTTGTGAATTTCTTCAGACAAAATGTTTGAAAGATTTCCTTCAAGCACTTTGTCCAAAGGAAATCACCCTTTAGTTCTACATGGATTTTCTTTGGACAAAAGTCTAAATAAATCCTTTGTCCCTTTCCTTGGATTTTCGTTGGACAAAAATTCTGAAGGAATCCTTTATCTTTTGCCTTGTTCTCTTTTCTTAAGGAAAACTTCACTTTGAGCCCTATGCCTTGCTCTTTTTCAAAGGTAATCTCTACCCTCCACAAGGGCACTTTGGGTCCAAAGTTTCCTTTCAGAGCCTACTTGAATGGTCTAATTTGCCACTTGCCTTCCTTCTATAAGGGCACTTGTCCTTCAAAGCCTACTGAAATACTTATATCCCTTTGAAATTGGCCCATTCCTTTGTCAAAAGGCTTGTGCAAACCAACTACCCAAAGCGAGATAAGCCTCTAAATCAACCCAAAACATCTAAAAGACACAAGTCACTTGGATATTTATAGAAATAGGTCTACTATAAAGGGGGAAGGAATAATTTTAGTAAGGTGAATACATCAAAGACTAACTACTTAGGATAGTAGGGAAGGAAGGGAGACTAATTTTTGGTCTATAGAACCAAAAATGGTCAACAAATTTGGTAATTCCTAGGGGAAGCACGCCTGCTATGCTTAAGAAAACTAGTGGCTTACAAGTCTATTGGGCATAATGTCAGAATATAGCCTGAAAGGTTGACAATAACCTTGAGGGACTAAAAAGAAATCAACATGAAGTTTTTACCCCCAAACGGTAAACAAAACACACACAAGGCTAAAAAACTATGAACATGCACCAAAATCACTTAGGGAAAATAGGAAAAATATGTACATAATGGGAAGAGGCTTAGTGATAATGCTTAATATATATCCCATTAACTTGGATATGTAGTTCCCCACCATCTAACATGGAGAGTTGGAATGCGTTATGCTACTTACACTGAGTGATGACATACAAAACACTCCATAGGGCATCAAACTTCATGTGTTTTCCAAGTTTATCTTGGTCACCATCCTATTTTAAGATGATATCACCTTTAGAGAAGCATTTTAATGAGGATTTATTATCAAAGTTCTTATTCATTTGCTATTGATGGCTAGTCATGGAAGCCATGGCCTGGTCTCTTGCCTCCTAAAGCTCCATCAATTCACAAAACTTGAATTCCATACTGTCACTTCTCTCTAATTGTAACTAGTGAGCAAGATCCAAGGTTGGAAATTCAATCAAAATAAGAATTTTAGCTTCCCTTCCATACACAAGCATGTATGGTGAATTTCCAACTACCCTTTTTGGAGTAACCCTGTCTACCCATAGGGCTATTTTTAGCTTGGCATGCAAAGTTCTTTGATTTTCCTCCATTGTCCTTTTGATGATTTTGATTATATTCTTGTTGGTTGACTTAGCTATCCCATTTACCTAGGGGTAGTAATTGGAAGAAGTGCTAAGGTAAATGCCATATCCCAATATCCACTCACTTGTTTTGGCTCCCAAGAAAGCCAATGCATTATCTGAGATGATGGTAGTTGGGACTTCAAACCTTATCACTAGGCCTTCATAAAAGTCTAGGTGTACACTTTCATTGGATTCTTTAAAATAAATAGCTTCCACCCATCTTTTAAAGTCATATATAGTAGTCAAGACCCATTTGTGGCCAACACTGGAAGGAGGGTTAATCATTCCTATGAAGTCTAGGCCCCATTACATGAACAGTTGCTCTACTTGAATAGGTTGTAGAGGCATTTCAACCAACTATTAATTTTCATCAAAGAGGGCACATTTCTAGCACTTTTATACCTAGGCAAGGGTGTTTCTAAATAAAGTGGGCTAAAATTAACTAGCCTTTATAATCCTTGTAGCTGTAGGCTTAGCAGCAAAGTGACCACTAACTAACCCATCATGAAACTCAGATAGTACCCCATTGACTTGATTTTAGCCTATGCATCTCAAGAGTACAACCAAAAAATACCTTCTAAATATCACCCCATCAATCAGGACATAAGGAAGATATTGGAGTCTAAAATACCTCCTTTTATTCCTATCAAGGCCCTATGGGCACTCACCAGTGAGAAGGAAATGTATCATGTCTTGTGCCCAGTCCTTCATGACTACTGGTTCCTCTATTGTAGCTTCATCATGGAGTAGGAAAATGACTTCCTTCTATTATTTAAGGTCTATAAAAAAGTGTTTACATAGCATTTTTCCCCTTACCAGCTTGGTGGTTTTGATATCCACATCATATTCCATTACCTTGGTGATCCATCCTTATTTATTTTCATTTAGATCATGGATAATCAGGTAATATTTGACACTAGGATGTGGCACCATGAGATGAACCTTGTTTTTTGACAACATATGTCTAAATTTACTTAGGCTTCATATAACCAAAAGGACTTGCTTTTCAACATATGTGTACCTAATTTCAAAACCTTCTAGACCTTGGCTAAAGAATGTAAGAGGTTGTTCAAGGTTTTCATCATTTGCTTGGGTAAGCATGGCATAGATTACCTCTTCATTTTTGAAGGTGTGAAGGTTGAAATCCTTGGTGAAGTTAGGACTGATCAAGGTAGGAGCATGGGTAATAACTTTCTTGATCCCTTCAAAACTATCCTTCTTTTGCACTGACTATGCAAACTTCTCATCTTTCTTCAGCATGGAAGTCAGTGGCTTGACTATCTCAAAAAAATTATGAATAAATCTCCTAATAAAAATTTATTCTTCCAAAGAAGCTTTGCAAACCTTTCTTATGCTTAAGTAAGGACAGTGCTAGGATGGCATGTACTCTTTCTAGATCAATAGTCAAACCCCCTTTTGAAATAATATGGCCAAGGAGTTTACCTTCATATATAGCAAACACACATTTATTTGGGTTGAGAGAGATACCAAACTCTCTACATATCTCAAATATTTTCCTTAGGTGTTTCAGATGTTGGCCTACCTCCTTAGATAACACTATCACATCATCAAGATAAACTAGTACAATTTTATTTATCAAGCCCTGGAAAACCATGTCCATGGCTCATTAAAAGGTGGCTCTATCATTGGATAGTTTGAATGGAATTTTCCTATAAGCAAAAGCTCCCCACTTAGTAGTGAAGGTTGTCTTATACTGATCATAGTCTTACACTAGAATTTGATTGTACCTTGAATACCCATCTAAGAAGGAGAAACGTTCACTACCTATCATCATTTAGAGGATCTACTCCATACTTGGAAGAGGATAGTGATCTTTCAATGACAGTCTTTTGAGGTCTTTGAAATCCACACATAGTCTGATCTCCCCATTCTTTTTTCTAATAAGGACTAGATTGGGTAGCCAATAAGAGTGTTTGATAGGAAATATGATCTTAGACTCAATCAACTTGGTGAGATCCTTCAACATGAGAGGCTCAATATTTAGATTAATAGGCCTTTGTCTTTGTTTGATGGGTTTGGCACCTTCCTCCAGCTTAATGGTGTGTTGGGTTAGGCTTGGGTCAAAACCCTTCAAGTCGCTATACTCCCAAGCAAAAAAATTATCAAATTCTTGGCACAACAAAATGAGAGCATGCCTCTCCATTTGTACATACCTTTCTAAGTGAAAGCAACCTATTCTTGAATATTTCAACTTTTTTGTAGTTTTCTCTCTTGGTTGTGATGCTTCATTTATCATTTTTTAGTTGGTCATCTTCATTGAAGATGCTCTCGAGAGTGACCAATCCTTTGGGATGTTTTTTGTTCTTTAGTTGAATAATTTGGTTTCTATACTACTGCTATAGCTTGGCTTGATTTCTAGAGGCAGACTCAGCCTCCTCTTTTAAGAAGAGTGCTATCTGTCAATCACTATCAAACACCTACCAATTGGTGATGTTATTAGGCATGGAGTATCTGATTACCACTTTTAAATGGCATGGACTGTTATCTCAACCTATTTCCTTGGGAATATCTAATTGAGCACCAATTGCTACTAGTCTATCTGCCTGCTTGTTTTGCTCTCTTAGAATGGAATTAAAATTGAAAGTAGGGAAACATTCCACTAAGTCCTATAACCTATGATTGTAAGACTTAAGCAAGGAATTCTTGGTCAAATTTTGGCCTCTCACCTGATTTATGATTAACTCACTATCTCCAAAAACTTGTAGTTATTTAATTCCTCTTTTCCTTGCCCACTCCAAACCATGAAAATTAGAGCCTGAAAGTTGAGAAGTATTTCTTGTTTGAGGGTGAAATGAACACTACTCCACCACTAGCTCCCAATTTACTTCTTGAGCCATCAAAGAATAGCTACCATAAAGTCAATCTCTCTTAGTTTTATTTCATCAAATTTGGTATGAAACTACCCTCTTCATGCATGTAATAAATTCCAATACCTACCTCTTCTATGAACTTGTATGGGTCATGTTCAAAGTTGTCACTTCCCCATTCATCTAAGAGTATGTCAGCAAATCCTTCAAGGGAAGAGGGTGGAGATTGGTCCATTTGGAATTCTTCTTCATTAGTGATGGCATAGCTAACATTTACCACCTTGAGTGAGTATGGCTCCAGATGATCTCTATGGGTTGGCTCTAACTCAATCTTGACCTTAGTTTAATATTTGGTTCTAATAACCATGTAAGACCAATTTGCTACTAGGTACCTACCTATTTTAGATGTGAAATCCCTAGATAAGCATAGAGAAAAGTAGGGAGGAACATATATCACTACCACATCATGGGGAGCTAAGAAAGTTGGATAGGCATGCAATGTTAGATTCAAGCCTCATACCACTCCTAGTGTCTTAGCTAGTGATCCATCTAGCTACAGGACTCCCTTGGTCATATCCTCATATTTGGGTCCCAACTTATCTGCTATACATTTGGGCATTACTGAAGTGCTTGTCCCACTGTCAATAATGTAATTGTGAACTAGGAAATCTCTAATGACTAAGGATAGGTAGAAAGGAGGAACCTTTTCATCCTTATTTGCTTGGCCTATTATGTAAGGGTGACCATTCATAATTAAACCATTATCAACCTTTGCTAGGATAACTCATTCATTTAGCTCATGTAATTCCTTCTAGAGTATGTCCTTTTGTCCCAACATTGATAATGAATCCCATAAAGATATATTCATGTGCAGCTTCTTCATCTAGTTTATCACATTGATCTGAGGGTTACTCCCTTTTAAATTTTCTATGGGGGCACTTACAGACTGAGGTGTAAGTTGAGGAGTTGAGGGTGTAACCAGCGACCTATAATTTGGAAATTTTTGGTTCACATGTGATGAAGAAGATGTTGTGGACATGTGGGCACCTCCCTGAGCTTCCTCCATAACTCTCCTTTTGGACCTAGTGTTGGCTATAACATAATAACCTTGGTTGTTCATGCTGCCCACATAATTTACTACATAGAATTCACCTTTTAGGTGATTCATGAGAGTGGAATTAGACTAATCCTATCTTTTATCTATTCCAAGTTGTATTAATGCCTCAAAACTTAAGAACTAGGCTATTTGGTTATCTTGCATATTCAAATATTGATTTAGTAACTCATTTGTATAAGCAACATATTCTTGACCATATCCTAGGGGTGGAAAATTATGTTGTTCCTATACTAGATTATTTTGAGTGGGAACAATAGCTTTTGACAATGAAGGAGAACTTGGATTATAACCTTTATATGGTTTGGCTTGTGTAAACTAACCCTATCCTTGATTATAATTTTGAAAAGGGGGTCTATTTATTTGTCTGAACTATTGGTATCCCTGATTTAACTAGTAGTTTTGAGCTTGTTACCTTTTGAGAGTCACTAATTCACTAGTCATGTTTTGTAACAAGCTCTTAACTTCATGGAGGTCATTGGGTGAGGTAGCATTCAACTTTTCTATGCTAGGTAAAAGAGCTAAGGTGGGTGCAATAGTCTGAGTTGGGGTTGGCAATTTAGGAAAGAATGACATATGAGGTCCAGGGGCTATCTTTCTTTCTTGCACCAAGCAATTTCTAGTGGCTATGGATATTTCATAGGCATTTGGTAACACCTATCCTCCCATGGACTATATCATGATAGTAATGTCATTTTTCAAAGATTCTATCAGCCTCACTAAAATGGGGATTCTATCCTAGGTCTTTTGAAACTTGGTATTGAAATCCTGCATGAATTCATGTGGAGCTCTTTTCATGGTGGTTAATATTTCAACAAGAGAGAGGTGGTCACTTTTTTCCCCAAATCTATTTATAAATAGAGTGCCTAATTCATTCCATGTGTTGACTAAATTCTTAGGCAAAGTTCCATACTAGTCTAGAACCTTACCCTTAAAAGACAACACCAACAACTTGATGGATATATTATCTTCAGTGACATTATGAATGTTACAGAGGTTGGTGATATTTTTGATATGCTCAATAGTAGTAATAGGCCCCTCTCCATTAAAAGGAGGAACTATCTTAAGGGTTGTCCCTGGGATTGGGTCATAATGCAGATGGTTTAAAGGGATATGACCATGGATGGATATAAAAGGTAAAACCATGGTGATGATAGGGTTCAACTGGGGCCTTCTTGTGTAAGTGTATTTTATGGTAGGTCTGGGAAATTGGTCTATTGTATAGGGATGAGTCCTTGAAAACCTTAGCCACCTTGCTATGTTTAAGGGTAGGTCAATGAATTTGAAATGGACATCCTTAGTAGAAGATATTGTGGTGACCTTAGGCATGGGATGTCAGGCTAATCTCTGACCAGAGATTAATGTTCTTGAAAATGAAGTTGCTAGATGCTAGCTTAGTTGTTCATTCTTGCATTAACAAGATCAACACCAATCTTGGAACTTCTCTAAGCATTAAAATTGGTGTCTCACTAGGCATGCCAACAACTATTAACATTGTGGATTGCACCCTTGAAAGAAGGCTCAGATTTTTTCTTACACGTGGCACAATGGAGACTTTCCTCTTGCTATGGGTATGGTAACACTGATGAAATAATCTCTAGATAAGGGCTAGCTCCCTTTGATGCATCTCTAAAGTCTTTCACTACTATTGCTAATAATGGGGAGGGGGTGAAAAGGGAGAAGGATATAACCAAAACAAAACCTATCTAAATGGTGATACACCAAATAATTTTGATCTACTCAACTATATCAACACTTCAAAATAAAAGGGGGTGAATAGACACTTTATCTATCAAAAAGACCAGACTATAGAGTGCTTTAATAGGGGGCTTAATGAAGACATAAGGAAAATGAACTTACCATAGGTACTATAGAAACACACTATCAGATAACAACTCTTCTGTCTCTACGCTCCAGATGAAACACTTCCTATTAACTTGTAGAAATGGCCTTAGCTACACTAGATATGTTGGTGTCAATCTATGGAAGCATCAAGATAAAATGATTGAACACATAGTTAATACACATACATACTCAGAAGTATAGCTAGTCAGATAGAGGTAAAATGCATTTTATTGATTTAAAGGTAAAATTTGGTAGGGCTTTACCTTACACAAGTGAGAGATATCATTTTTTTGCTAAGAGGTTACAATATATAGCATTAAGAGAAAGAGTTTTAGCACTTTCCAAGAATAGGTAGCCCACACTACATTAAACACCTAGGAAGGAGGGAGTCCACTAAAGGAACCATACTATGGATGTCACAAGTCTTGACTTTGGTGCTTAAACCATATTAAATGTCACTGTAAGAGCATGGGTTGCTTTATTGTTTGAATGACAAGGCCACCCCTCTTTATGAAACTTATGCAACTGTCTATTTATCAAAGCTTACATGAAGAAAAATAGGCCGCACTATTAGATTCTTGCACTCTTTAATGAACACTTGGTGGAGACTATTTCATCTGAAGAAATAAATTCTTTGTCAATGATTTTTGTGTGTCACCTAGACTATTCTACTCATTTCTATGCTTGGCCTTTATCTTTTCTTGGCAACTCAGCCTTTGGGGCTATCTTTTGTCTCCTCCTGACTCTTCAAGCTCCTTTCTCGATGGGTCACTAAGTTTCCTTGTGGCCTTATGCCCTTCGAATTCCTTTAGGTCTGTGATATTGATTTCTTTTAGGCACTTTCCCAAAGGAATTATCTCTTTGGTCTCTCTTCAATGGCTAACACATCCCATCAAAATTGATGTCTATGGGCTTGTCACTATTTGAAAACCAATAAATACTTCATCATCATAAAATTGGCATCCACATGCCTATCATCATTTGAAAACTAATGGCTATTTTATTGCCTTGAATTTTGATGTTCTCACACCTATCACTAGACATTTGAACTCCAATGGCTAGTTCACTATGTTAAGGTTGACATGCTCATGCCCATCATCCCTTTGGTAATTCCTTTAGCCTTTTGCAAAATGAACCCTCCTGAAGGGAAGGTGATATTTTGGAAAAGAGGTGAGGGTCCCTTTTTGTTAGTTGAGAGTTCCCTACAAGGGCACTTGTCCTTCGAGCTCCTTCAAGCTCCTTTGTCTTCCCAATTCCTTCAGACAAAATGTCTGAAGGAATTCCTTTGGAAATTTCCCCTAAAATAAACCCTTCCCTCAAAGTCTTAACCCTTTATTTGTAAATTCCTTTAGACAAAAGTTGAAAGGAAATCCTTCGAGCATTTGTTTGAAGGAATTTCCCTTGGTTTTTTCCTTTGTGAATTTATTTGGACAAAATGTTTGAGGGATTTACTTCAAGCACTTTGTTCGAAGGAATTCACCCTTTGGTTCTACATGGATTTTATTCAGACAAAAGTCTAAAGAAATCCTTTGTCCCTTTCCTTGGATTTCCTTTAGATAAAAAGTCTAAAGGAATCCTTTATCTTTTACCTTGTTCTCTTTTCCAAAGGAAAAATTCACTTTCAGCCCTATGCCTTGATCTTTTTCAAAGGTGCTCTCTACCCTCCGCAAGGGCACTTTGGGTCCAAAGTTGCCCTTTGTAGCCTACTTGTATAGTCCAATTTGTCACTTGTCTGCCCTCTTGCAAGGGTGCTTATCCTTTAGAGCCTGCTGAAAGACTTGTATCCCTTTGAAATTGGCCCATTCCTTTTCTGAAAGGCTTGTGCAAAGCAACTACCCAAAGTGAGATAGGCCTCTGGATCAACCCAAAACATCTACAAGACTCAATTCACTTGGATCTTTATAGAAATAGGTCTATTACAAAGGGGGAAGGCACAATTTTAGTAAGGTGAATACATCAAAGAATGACTGCTCAAGATATTAGTGAAGTAAGGGAGACTAATTTTTGGCCTGTAGGACCAAAAATGGTCAATAGTCATGTGTGTTAGAATGATAATGACAAAGTGTGCTTCAGTGTTCCTACATAGTTACTTAGTATTTGAGTTGGATAGGTAGGTGGTGGATGTCATTGATGGTATGGTCATGTTTAATATACCCTATGTGGTGTTTTGAGTGCTTGGAATGCATTTATAAGTGAAAGGAATTCATTAGAGTATTCATATGAGGTCTAGGTTCAAGTAGTCATCTTGATAGATAAGGTTGAGAGAGCAAATTAATGGCATAAACATTCACACATGTGAAGGTTTTAAGATCATATTGATATATGGATTGATTCCCATATGAGAGGATATCATGTGGTCCACGTTTTAGGTCATGAGGATATGTGTGGCAAAAGTTATTAAGATGAAAAGTTGGCTTCTCAGACAGAGTTCACTAAGTTCCCATAATTAGCCAAATTTGTGATATCAAAGATCTACAATGAGAATTTAATTAGGAGATGAAGATATATGGAAAAAAAAAATATAACTAGATAAGGATATAAAGGTGAGTGTTATACTTGTCATACAGATATCAATGATGAACATGAAGTCAATTAGTCAAAGATCTTAAGAATGAACTTGATGAAGACATGTGTCACTTTCACAGAGATTGAGAAATAGATAAAGATCAATGGAGCATGTTCAAACATGAAGAGGAAGATAAATTTTGCACATTATTTAATAATTCAAAATAGTTATTATAAGGGATGTTGTGATGCCAAGTGGTGTAAGTTCATTAGAGACTGACGATAGGGTACATAGAGGGCATGTAGGGCTGCCAAGTGACTTGATCTCAGAAGTGAGGATCTAAGATAAATGGTGAGATAATGTAGGTTAAATTTAAGAGGATAGTAAGGAGATAAATGGATTTCAATTTATCTAGCTTTTAGGGAGCATGAGATGAAGACAGATTTTTGCAATATTTGCATTTACCAATAACCGTTGGTATTTGAAATTAATAAAGGAAAAACTAGTGCTGAGTATTTTACTTATATATTCTGATCTAGGATTAATTTGAAGGTGATGTAAAAGGAAAATTTGTAAAGGAACTAAAGGAACATCCAAAAAATTTGATTATAATATTTTAATGTTCATAAAGTTTTAGTTATTAAGCTCCAACGTTGACTGTGTGTTTGACCATGTTTTGTAAGTGACTAGAGAAGGACATTTGAGTTGTTCTTGATAATATTTTGATGTTTCAAGATGAACAATATATTTGAGAGTGTTCTATAATCCATGAAGGCCATTTGATCCAAAACTCAGAATCTTTGGTTGAAAGATAATTCAATAAATAAGAACAACATAATAACAATAATGTTATTTCTAACAAGATATGTTTTATTCATCAAATTTGTAGATCCAACCATATGCTTATCTCTAAGAAGAGATGTATGATTTCCATTTCAGATTACATATTTATTTATACACATTTTGAAGGTAGGAGGAAGATGTATAAGGTCACCAATCTTGAGGGAGATTAGTTGTTTGACTTCCATGATTTACAAAAATATAAAATTCAAGGAATTACTATTTTTAGATACTATTTTTATACTGCACTACTAAAATAAAAATTTAGAGAACTTCTATTTTTTTCAAGGGTTGGAGCTCAATGACATCTCATAATGTTCCCCTCATTCTTATCTTTCTAATGATTTGAATGGGGAGTCAAATAGAGCTATGGTGTAAAAGTTATGGCTCCCAAAAGTTCTACCACCAATTAGGGTAGAAACGTCCCCTAAATTATTGCTTTAAATGTTCCTCAAATCATTCCTCCCTCCTTAAGAATAAATGGTCCCCATTGCATCAAGATTTGTCATCAAGTGTGGCAGTTGTGTTTTGATTTGATTCCTGATGCATACTTAGAATGGAGTGTGATTTATGGAGCTATGTAGGGCCTGATTGTTCACCATTTCTATCTGACCATTAATTTGTGGATGGAAGGCTATGAACTTATTTAGCTTCTTATCTATTTTCTTCTATTTTTGTGTTGTTTGTGTAGTTAGGGCTAAAAAATTAGTCCTTTAGGATTCCTGTGGCTTGACCACCATGAGAATGAAATTTTTGGCACTAATCAGGGAGACAGATGTATAAGGTGGTACCTCTAGTACCTTGTAGCATCATGTTCTAAGAGTGAGGGTGATCTTTCATGTTCTTGATTCATAGATGCCATGTTGATCATACATGAATGTTTGACCAAAGATTACATCACAAACATCTAGATTAACCACATCACATAAGACCTCATCTTGGAAAGGTTTTATTTCATATGAGAGAAGACATTGGTGGGTGACATGGAGGTTTCTCCCTAGGCTCAACCATCCAATACTGTATGGCTTTGGGTGAGGCTTCATGGAAAAATTAAGGTTATTCACAACATTAGTAGATATTAAATTATTTTGACTCCTACTATCAATAATTAAATGCAAAGGCTTACCTTTCATCTATAACATAGAGTGAAACAACATTTCCTTATCATCTAGCCTCTCCTCATGGGTATGTGATGAAGCAATGATGGCATCAGGCTCAACATCTACAATATTTTAATCATCCTCTTTGACTATAGGTTGTGTATTAGGTAGAGTAGTAGATGTTGATGATTGTGACTCAAAAAGTAGGGACTTGATGGCTCAACATTTTTGTTTACAATGTGTTCCATATTTGTGGTAATCACAACATTTCTCAGTCTTCCCTTCCTTTTTCTTCCAGTTTTGGCTTCGTGTTTGACCTTCTTTTTCACTTTTATATTTTGAAGGATGAATCTTTGTATTCATTCTTTCATGATTTTACTCAATCTTCACCACAAACTTGTATGCCTCATTGAGGGTTTCCAAATTAAAGACTTCCATCTCCCCCCATATATACCATTATAGTCCACCATGATATTTGAGAATCTTGTGTTTCTCACTTTCCTAGATGCCCAATCTTGTAGATAGAGAATGAAAAATATTAGTGTAATCTTAAATAGACTATTCTTTGCCTTGATGAATTTGTTGCCACTCTATATACAGATCATCATATGCTCTAATGGGGTAGTATTCTTCCTTTACAGCTTCTATGAAATCATCCCAGGTAGGTTTTGCCTCAAGGCCAATATCATCCATACTGAATCTCCTCTTGTACACTTCCCACCAATTTGTGATAGGCAATGATGCTTTCAAAACAAAAAAAGTGATCTTCTCTTTATTAGTGAATTTATTTATCAAAAAATATGAAGACAATTGATCCAACTAATTTCCTACTACATTAGCATTGATTTTTCCTTCAAATGTAGGGATATAAAAATTTACTTGAACCTTGAAGGGTGATGGGGCACTAAAATGATGTGGGGGTGTAGATGAGGAGCCAAAGTTTACCATGGAGATTTTTTGGAGATTTTGGGTGAAATTTTGTAGCATCTATGCTTGAAAATATTGTAGGGATTCATTCACCATTTCCATGAAAGGATCAGATGTCTTGGTGTTGTCTACCATTTGAGGTTATCCGGAGTGAACAGGTGGATAGTCTACTAATTTTATTTTCCACCCAAGCTTCTTGTAATTTAACCTAATCCTTAGGATCATACACTCTAGAGACAAAATTCTTTGATACCATTCATCAAAAACTCAGAATCTTTAGTTGAAAGATAATTCAAGAAACAAGAACAATACAATAACAATAATACTATCTCTGAGAAGAGATGTTTTATTCATCAAATTTGTAGATCCAAACATATGCTTATCTTTGAAAAGAGATGTTTGATTTAAATTTCAGGTTAAATATTCATTTATACACATTTTGAAGTTAGGAGGAGGATGTGGAAGGTTACCAATCCTTAGGGAGATCAAGTGCTTCGACTTCCACGCTTTACAACAATATAGAATTCAAGGAATTACTATTTTTAGAAACTTATTATTTTTAGACTGCACTACTAAAATTGAAATTTAGGGAACTTCCATTTATTTTTTGGGGGTTGAAACCCATTAAGTGGATCTCAGTGCCATCTCATGATGTTCCCCTCAATTTTAGCTTTCCAGTAGTTTAAATGGGGACTCAAACGAAGCTATGGTACAAAATTTATGGCTCCCAGAAGTTCTGCCACCAATTGGGGTAGAATCATCACCTAAAATTTTGATCAAATCACCATTTGTGTGGATTTTAGAGGTTATATCAATCTATCTTTAATGTGAAAAATTGCTTATAAGTTGACTATGTTTGTTGAATGCACTGTGAAATTGAGTGACCATGTTACAAGAGTTAGTTGAAGGTGTTTCGAGTAGAATTGAAAAATAAAATGATTATGGAGATTATATAAGTCTATAATAATTATGATAAAGTATTTAATTCCATGATATTCCCCTAATCAAATATGGATATTCAAAATAGTATAACTATATTTTGACTGTGTGACTAGCTTGAGTGGTCATTTTGAGAGAGTTATTTTTAGTGTTTAGAGCTTGTGTTGAAGTTTATAAAGAACATGGAGGTGTTTTATATGTCCTAAAGGGTTATCCCATGTGATCTAATCATATGGCTATGTGAAATACTTAAATTTCTACTTTAGATGTTTGAGACCATATTTTGTATGTATAAAGGTCTGATGATCAAGGAGACCTAATCGGTAGGTTCAAGTATTGAATTTGTGTTCCAAGTGACATAGATCCATAAGGAAGTGAGCAAGGGTGTATTGGAGATACATTTTATATGTTTTAATCATTGGTGGAAGATTAAGATGGTACAAGAGGTTGCAAGAGTTATGTGTGGATGTGAAAGCCTAATTGTTTTGGGTCTCACTAAGGCTTAATGGAGGATTTGAGTCTTAAGAACTATGGCTGACCTATGGAGTGGAATTTTTATTACATGTAATATGTATGAAGACATAATTTGAATGTATAATAAGTATTTTAATCATCTTTTCTGACCAAGATGGGTTATATGAGTGTATGGTATAAAATTTAGGCATAATTGGCCTATTTAGAGTGGTGTTGAGAGAGCATGGAACCAAGAGAAAGAGAGAACCTTTGAAAGAGAAGGTATAGGTTAGTAAGGACCATCAAAGAGAAAAGAGTATCAATAATGTTTATTTGATCAATCTTATGCAAGTGGATACAAAAGTCATTGGACCTAATGAGCCTTGAATAGGCAAATTGAGTGAGTGAGCTCTAAAGACTATTTGGGTGAAAGAGTGAAGGTGAAGAGTGAAAACAAAGGTGGTCATCATTATTTAAATAATAGAAATAGGTGTTCAATATGATATATTCAAGGTAGTTGAGTGGGTGCTTATTTTATTAGGGGGTTGGTTCCTTTTTGCAAGATAAATCTTGATAAAGGTCTAGTTTTTATGGGTTCTCAACTAGATAGGGGCAATATCTCCTTACATGATTGGTGTCTCACTAAATAATGGATGGGTATTCCTTTATTAGTTGGTGCTGGTCTAAATTTTGGATCTTGTTATTTTATGAATATAGTCCATCTTACAGGGTTTAGTTGGTTTTATCCCCAAAGAGGGTTTCTTACATATATCATGTGTTATGTGCTTGATTTTTTTATGTTCATTTCAATGGTTAATTTATATGCATGATGATTGTATGTGATGAATGTTTAAGAATTGGGAATTGAACTAGATATATTGATTCACTGATTCACCCACCTCTTAGTGATTTTACCTCTAACAATTGGTCTTAGATTAGGACCTTTTTTGAAAATTTTACTACTTGAAGGTGATCTAAGGTACAATATGGCCTAAAGAGAAAGTTGTTCAAAATAAAATGACATCATGTGTGATAAAGAAAATTTCCATGATAGTGGAGAAGAAGAAGTTTTATATGACATCGAGGAAGAAGAAGTTGATCTAGAAGTTGAGATTATGGGTGCACTTGGTGAAATGAATGAGAAAAGAAGAGGAATCATAAAATTAGGAATATGATCAAAGGTCTTGAAGCACATGTTAGTTCTCTTGAGGAAAGTTTGTTAGGCAAGTCTGAGAGAGAGGAAAAGAAGAATCAAGAAAATAACAAGTATATTGAAGAGAAAGAATATAGATTAAAGGATGACATGGCTAAAGAAGCTAAGGATGATAAGAAGACCATTAAAGATCTCATAATTTAGTTAGATGCTACAATTTCAAACATGCGAGCTAAAGAAGTTGAATATGTTCAAATGAAGATTGATCCTTTTTCTTTGACATATGAGTATGAAAAGGTCATAATAAAGAGAGTTAAGGTTGAATAAAGACAAAATAAATTAGAGAAAGACAAAGAGGATGGTAGCATGAAATAAAACAAGTCAGATTAGGTCAAGAGAAAAAATAATAAGTTGATCAAATAGCCAAATGCTTCAAGGTATGCTCAATATTTTATGAGCCATTGTTTTTTTGTCATATTTTGGGTCATAAGGAAAAGGACTTAATAAGAAGAATAAGTCAATCAAAGGGAGATCACTTTCATATTAAAAAAAAAAGTTATCGAAGACATTGTTTACTACAGTTGTCATAGAGTTGGTTGCATTGATAGGTTCTGCAAACAAAGACCATTTAGTCAAGATAAGTTCAATTAGGATCCTAAAGTACAAGAAAGAAGCCTAGATAGAGAGTAGAAGAGGAGAATAAATTAGTTAAAGGAAGATCACAATCATCATCAAGCAAAAGGTATGAATGATCTTATTTATTTTAGATCTTATAAAGTTGGTCACATTGCTAGATATTGAAAGAATAGGTTGAATGAGTTCTCAAAGAAAAACATGGTGTATGGACCTCCTAGTGTCAAAGGAAGAGGTCACACATGGTTATGGAGACATAAGTCTATTAGGAGAGATTAAATTGAGACAATATATGGTTTATTTTCTATGATATACATGAAGGAAATATAAGAACATCTATTGTCAGCATTTGTTGATAAATCTAAAGTAAAGAATGAAGTCAAGTATCCATTCAAAGTCAATATGATAATGGGGTATGAATGAATGTCAAATAAAGGTATGGTTATATGTGAGTCCCCTGAGTTTTGTGAATTTTAGTCTCTCTATGTCAAAGGGGTGTCTCTATCTAGGCTTCAAGGAGACACTTGTTAGCAAAAGCAAGCATGGTGGATGCTAGTTGAGTTTTTGATTGATGTTACAAGACAAGAAAGGTCATGAGAATATGTGCTGAATTATTTTGAAAGGAAATGAAAAATTTCAATGATCTAGTTATTCAAATGGTGAATAAAGAAGCTATGTGAGAGAAATTGTAAGGTAATGAATGCCATCACTTGTGGTCTTTCAAATACTGAGCAAACCAAGTTAATCTCTTATAAATTTACCAAAGAGATATGGGATAAATTATAGATCATTTATGAAGGGGATTCAAAGGTCAATTTGGTCAAGTTGTAGACTCACCAAAGATAATTTGAAAGTCTCAAGATGAAGGAAGAGGATTCAGTGAAATCATTTCTAAATAGAGTTGATGAGATTGTGAACATCATCAGAGGTCTAGGAGAGGAACTTGAAGACGATAATATTATGAAAAAAGAAATTGAAAATATATTAAAGTATAAGGGTAAACTAACCTTCAAATGGTTTAATTATAGAGAATTAGGACACTTTGATAATAAGTTCCCTCATAAGCACAGAGGTATGATGATGAAGAACATGATGAAGACCAAGATGAAGGTAAGAAGACATTCAGGTCTAATAAGAGGAAGAAAGGATTCAAGAGGTATAAAGAAAAGAAGATTCTCTACACCAATGAATATTTCAGCTCATTAGATGAGAGTGAAGACAATGATTATGAGTTTGATAATGAAGATGATGGTCTTGTTTAAGATGGAGTCCTTTAAATAGATGAGGAAGGAAATTGTTCATATCAAAAGAAGTCTACTTGGAGTGATAGAGAAAATGAAGAAGTATGCTATAGATGTGAACTCAAGAATGTTGATATGATGACTTGATCAAACCAAGTCAAGTGCTTGACAATATATTAAATCCTCATGCATAAACAAAGGGGGAGTTTTGTAAGTGGTTAGGTCCTAAGATTAGAGGACCATGTAATTAAATCTAAGAGAGAAGGTATTGATTTAATTATGTTATTTCATCATGGATAGAGATGGTTTGAAGGTGGTCAAAGTGTGACTAAGCTCAATTTACTTAGGGGGAGTCCCTCTTAATGTTTTCAAGGTGATTTCAAGTAGTTTTTGTTACTCTTATATGTTTTATCTTCATAAAATATAGTTTGATCAAAAAAGAGTGTAGTCATGGAGCATGTTTGAGAAACTCAAGGTAAGAAGAGGTATGAAAAATGTTAGGGGGAGTCTGTATCATCTCTCATAGGTGGTCCTTTCCTATTATTAGTCTTTTAAATCTTTTTTAGGTCTATAGGATCAGAATTTGAGCCCATTTTATCATTATGTCAAAGGAGGAAAAAGTGATTGAAGAGAGAGATAGAGTCTAAGCATAATATTTGAATGGTGTTGAAATCAATGAAAAATTGGGAGATTGTTGGATTTTTCTTGATGATGTCTCCAAGCAGACCAAGGATGTTGATGAGGTGTCATGTGTGATAGAATGACAATGACAAAGTGTGCTTCAATGTTCTTACATAGTTCTTCAGTGTTTGACTTGGATTGGTAGATGGTGGATGTTATTGATGGTATGTTAATGTTTTAGATACTCTATGGGGTGTTTTGAGTGCTTGGAGTGCTCATTAAAGTGAAAATAATTCATCATAGTAGTCATATGAGGTCTAGGTTCAAGTAGTCATCTTGACAGATAAGGCTGAGTGAATAGATTGATGATGTCAGTATTTACATGTGTGAAGGTTTCAAGAGAATATTGATATATGGATGTATTAAATTATGAGAGGAGATCATGTGGTCCAAGTTTTAGGTCATTAGGATATGTGTGAAAAAAATTATTAAGGTGCAAAGTTAGCTTCTCAAATAGAGTTCACCAAGTTCCCATACTTAGCCAAATTTGTGATATCAAAGATCTATGGTGAGAAATTAATCTAACTAGATAAGGATATAATGGTGAGTGTTATAATTTTCAAATAGAGATAAAAAATGAGAACAAAGTCAATTAGTCAAAGATCCTAAGAATGAATGTGATGAAGACATGTGTCACTATCATGAAGTTTGAGCAACATATCAAGATTGAAAGAGAACATTCAACCATGAAAAGGAATATAAATTATGTGAATTAGTCAATAATTCAACATAATTCTTATAAGGCATGTGGGGATTCCAACTGGTGTAAGTTCATTGGAGATTGACTACAGGGTACATATAGGGCATGTGGGGTTGTCAAGTGGCTTGATCTTAGAAGCGAGGATATAAGATCAATGATGAGTGATGCAAGTTAAATTTAGAAGGATATTAAGGAGATAAATATTTTGAAATTGATATATATTTTAGGGATCATGAGATGAAGACACATGTCTTCAATATTTGCATTTACCAGTGACTGTTGGTATTTGAAATTAATAAAGGAAAAACTAGTGCTAAGTATTTTGCTTATATTTTTTGATATAGGAAGAATTTGAAGGTGATGTAAAATGAAAATTTATAAAGTAATTTAATAAAAATATACAAAAGTTAATTATAATATTTAAATTTTCATACAATTACATATATTAAGCTCCAAAGTTAACTGTGTGTTTGACCATGTTCTCTAAGTGACTAAAGAAGGATATTTGAGTTTTTCTTAATAGTATTTTGATGTTTAAAGATGAAATATATATTGGAGAGTGTTATATAATATAGGGAAAATATATTTATATTTTTTAGGTTTTACCAATCTATATTTAGTGTGAATAATTTCTTAGAAGTTGACTATGTTTGTTGAATGCACTTATACATTGAGTGACCATGATGTAGGAGTGAGTTTAAGGTGTTCTGAGTAGAATTGAAGAATAAAATGAGTATGGATATGCTAAATAAGTATCTAAGGATTATGATAAAGTATTTTATTTCATGATATTCCTCTAATCATATATGGAGAGTCAAAATAGTATAACTATATTTTGACTGTGTGTGACTAGCCTGAGTGATCATTTTGAGAGAAATATTTATAGTACTTAGAGCTAGTGTTGAAGTGTCTAAATAACATGGAGGTGTTGAATAGGTACTTAAGGTTTAAACCATGTGATATCATCATATGTATATTTGAAATACTTGAGTATTTACTTTACAAGTTTAAGACTATATTTTCTATGTATAAAGGCCTGAAGAGCAAGGACATCTAATTGGTAGGTTCAAATATTGAGTTGGTGTTATAGGTGGCATAGACCCATGAGGGAGTGATCAAGGGTCTAATGGAGATAGGTTTGATATTTTATAATCATTGGTGTAATTTTAATGTGGTCCAATAGGTTTCAAGAGTTACGTGTGGATGTGAAGGCCTAATTGTTTTAGGTCTCATTAAGGCCTAGTTGAGGATTTGAATCTTGAAGACTATAGCCAACCTATGCAAGTATAAAGTACTAGAAATGGAAAGTAATACAAAAATTTAAAAATAAGAATAAAATGAGCCTAATTAAATTAATTCTTAAAAAACTAAGCTTTGGTTAGTTATTTAAAGATATGACACTGATTTGTTTGTAATCTTTATGTACTTGGTCCACTCATGTTCTTAACTAGGTAGGGGCCCCACCACGTTTGGGTGTAATTTATCTCTTTATCTTGGTTGTAATCCAACTTGAGTACCATGTCTTAGATATCAAAAGTATGAAATTTGACATTTTTGTTGTGTTGTTTGGCTATACAAGCTTTGTACTAGTAAGTTTGCTATAAAACACTCATACATCACTCATTATGAAATTATAAGGCATGAAGATGGGATCCACAAAGAGATTTATGGGAATGACGTCATGAAGAGATCTGTCTAAGGAAGAAAACTTAACTTCCAATGGCAAGATGGATTTAGAGCCATAGACTACATAGAAGGGACTTTCCCCAATGGTAGTATAACTATTAATATGATAAGCCCAAAGTGTGGGTTATAGCTTGAGATGCTAGTCCAAATGAGAATTATTGATAATATTTTGCAATATCTTGTTAAGAATTTTGCCAGTAGCTTCAACTTGACCATTACATTCAGGGTGACAAGGTGTCAATTTTTTTTATAATTTTTAATTTTGCACATAGCTACTTCATGTATCTATTTTTAAAATTATAATTATTTTTAGATATGATATTGTGAGGAATCTTGAAATGACATATAGTTTCATTAAGTATAAATTTGGATACAATGAGGCAAATAACGTTAGCAAGTGGCATAAATTATACCCACTTGGTAAAGTAACATGTGGTGGTAGTGATAAATACATGGCCATATTATGATCAAGGTAATTTGTCAATGAGATACAATCCATACATAGATAAGGGCCATGTAGATTCAAGTGTTTGAAGTTCAACTAGAGGAGAGTGAATTATATCATCATAGATTTATCAAGGGTTACACTATTTAGTAAAATTGATGACATATATTTTAAGAGTAGTCCAAAAATATCCCATATGTAGGCATTTTTAGGCTATAACATGTATTCTACAATTTCCACCACAAATGCCCCCATGCACTTGATTAACAATATATAAAACTTCATTTTGAGTAACATAATCGATCAAGGTACCTTATGAATTTAAATGATAAATATTATTATGTTTGAGAACATAATTATAATGTTTATTATGGAGTTTGATATTTTCATGAGAGTCAACTTTTGGAAGATAAGTATGATGTTCAATGAATCAGATGATATATTTTTACCATGGTCATTATCGAGTAGTGATTAACTCAATGTGGTAAATAAGGGAATCATCCTTAGATTTTAGAGATGATGGTTATTTCCTCATATGAATGAGGTATTACAAGTCATGCAGTGCCTAATGAGTATGAAAAAGAGGGGTTGGTAAAGTAATATAATCAGTTATAGCATTTTTTATCATGGTATTGATTTGATGCTGAAAGATGAAAATTATTTGGAAAGAGTAGAAATGAGTTGGTGATATGCGATTATATTTTCATTTTTTTAATATTTTCTATTGACTTTATCGCATATAAGCTATGAATATCTTAAGGTATGTAAGTAAGGGGCATATAAAAATTTGTTTGACTCATTCCAAGGGTGAGAGATTCATATTTATTATTGTTATTAATTAATTAGCATTTTAATTAAAAATATAAAGGAATGATTTTTCCATAAGGGTCAATTAAGATGCATCATGCCCTAGCACCTTGAAGACACTTGGCTCCATTAATGTGAAGTGTCCAAGTTTCCTCATGTAGATCAATTGTAACTTTACGTAATTATTCTATGGTGGCTTTGGATTTAGCTTTGGAGACTACTATTTTAAGATATTCAAGAGCATGTGCCTCAAGATCAACCATGAAAATGTGAAAGCAATATTTCATATAAATATCTTTGTTAATACCTTTAGTGAATATGTTATATTCATTGGGGGAGAGTATCCTAAATGTGAATCATAGATGGGATAGAAGTGATGGTAATTTGATTGATAATCAATTGGGATTTGATTTATTTTTGGGTAATAATTGTTAGTTAAAACTCCATTAAGATTACCATTCATTTTCCAATTCAATATCTATGCACGAAAGCCTTAGAGAAAAAGTTACAAAGAGGATTGGAATAGACAATGACATAAGTGATTTGATAGACCATATAGTGCCAATTTTTTTAATTGTAAAGTAGATTTAAAGATAATATTACTCTACATTCATATAATGAGTCTCATAATCTATTAGGGCATGACTAATATAGTAAATGACATATTATTTTCCTAACTCATCTTGTTGCATAAGCATTACCCCAATTGATAAGGGGATGGATGAGGTGTACAAAATGAGATGATGATCATTAGAAGGTGGTATAAGAGGGAGGATGAAGTAATTATTCCTTCATGTTATAAAAATATTTTTGATATGCATTGGTCTATTTAAGAGAAACATTTTTATTGAGGATGGAATTTACCAAACATATGCAGTAAGTCATCTTAGGGATAAATCATCGGATTGCACCAAGTTTCCAAAATTAAGTGAGAATATCAAGAATGGATTGAAGAATATGCATTTTAAACATGACATTGATTTTAGTGGGATATAAATCAATCCCTCAAAAATAAACTAAAAAACCTAAGAGGTTTTTGGAAGTGACACCGAAAATAAACTTGTAAAGGTTTAGTCAAACTTTGTATTTAATAAGATGATCAAATATGATAGAATGATTGTAAATATTATTTTCATGATTATTAAATTTTGGCTATAAGATCATCCACTTAGGTTTCATATATTTTATAAATGAGATCATGAAAGATATGGATCATATCATGTTGATAAGTTACCTTGGAATTTCTAAGATCAAAGGCTATCTTAACCTAAAAATAGGAACTTCCCAATTCAGTAGTAACAATGGTTTTATGTTGGTCCTCGAGAGTACTGTGAATCTATCTATATAATAAAAAATTATCCATGAGGGATAACATCTCATAGTGATTTTTAAAGTAAAAAATCACATCAATTGATGGAAAATTAAATTTAGATTATGAAAGTAAATATATATGTGAATAACCATAGTAACTTTATTTCAAATGGGAATATTGTTGGATACCCATTAAAAATAATATATAGGTTTTATGAACTTGTAATCTAAGAGATTAATTATTTCTTTATGACATAAGTTGGAAACCTCAGGAGGGAACTTTTGTTTCTTTTGGTGTATATGTTTTATAATTGATATTTGATGATGTTATGAAGAACTATGCTAGGGTCAATGCAAGGCATGTTATTGTATGAATAATCAAATGATTCATGATATTTATTGAAAAAGAGGGTATAATTATATTTATCTTCAAGATGAAGTTACTTAGAGATAATAATTATCTAAGGATTAGTGGTTATACCATAGTTAGTGGAAAATGTTTCTCTGAGAAGCATCAAATTTCAATCTTTAAAATGATATGGAGCAGAAGGAAGTTTAGAAATAGGATATAATTTTGGATCAACACTAAAAACATAATTATTGAAACAAGGATACTTTTTATCCAAGTCATCAATCTTATGATAATAGTGAGGAAGTTGAGGTTCACTTATGTGGATTAATTATATGATAGATTTGTCACTAGTAAATACCTATTTATTAATAATATATTTACCGAGGATATATTTGTCACTAATAATTATGGTATTTATTAGGTCTTATCCTATAATTAATAATGGTAATATAATTGGTGGATTCTAACATGATTCTAACATAGTAATGATATTTGATACTTTGGCAGAGCTATGATGGCAAGTTGGCTCTCTGACATAGTTGCTAGTTTGTTAGATTGTTGATGATGATTACCTATAAAAAGAGAATTTTGGATGCATGAGATCTTAATGATAATTAAAAATGGATTTCACATTCCTACTCCTCTCTTATTATAGGAAAGGCAAGAGAGTTTCAAAAAGATGTGAATTGGGCTTCCTAATTTTAATTTGCACATGCAATGGTTCACAATTAGATTTAGACAAGTTATTTTTATAAAAGTAAGGCAAACAGGATTGCATATTGGTGGTTGAGGAGGTGTACTTTGACCATCAGTGATTGAGGGTGAAGGGTAAAAATAGGTAAAATGTTGGTTTAAGCCAATTTAGTCAAACTGATTATGGGTTAGTCTTGGTTAGGGGTCAGAAGGCTAAACTAGTCCCAAAGGGGTCTAGAAGTATTTTGTCACTCCAAATCATGGTGTGAAGATTTTTGGTGTTTAAATTTTGCCCTTTTTTATTATGCATCTTGAATCAACAAGATACAAAACAAAAATTGATACTATTCAAAGGTCTAATTATCATAAGTATGGGAGGAGGTTTTCTCCCTCAATCCATGAGGTGATGAGGTAAAGAAAAATTAGGTGTAGGTTTGATAAGGTAGATGAAGGTGATGATGAAGGTAGAAATCATGAAGGTAGATAATAGGTTGGGAATTAAAGCATAAATAGGCACATGAAATGAGATAAAAGGTGTAGGAGCTGAGATCATGCACAAACTAGGTTGTCATAGTTAATAAAAATAAAGGTTAATGCTAAGAGGATAATGGTTAAGTGGACCATGTGACCACATTTAGGCATAGAAATTGGGTATACTTACAAATATGTGAAGTAGTTTGGTTTTTAGTGGATATCTAAGGTAGGAAGTGCTCTTGATGAAAACACAAAATGGTCAAGTATCATGGGTATCTAAGTGAGAATTGCTCCTAAAAAGACATAAGTGGTTAGGAAAGCATGAAGTGGTGAAAGTTCAAAAGGGTCAACATGGAATTTTTGTCATTATGATCAAATGACAAGGAAAAAAGTGTCATAAAATGTGTGTTTTTAAGGATAAAATGGACCAATGGTGAGGTGACGAGGTAGTTGAGTGGGTGAAGAAGGTAGTATCCAAGGTGGGTAAAAACAAATGGGTGATTGTTGATAAAGAGGCTTCTACTAAGGCTAAGGCAAAAAGGTGAACAACCTGACCATCGATGGTTAGGGTGCTCAAGGGTGACTGTCAATGGTCACCCTAATCGTTGATGGTCAAGGTGTAAACCCTAAGAGTTTAGTGGTAAAAAGTGAAAATAGATTCACTTTTACCTCAATGTTATTGTGGTGATTGTTTGAATCTGAGCTCTAGTGATTTTGGTGCTTTGTGGTAAAGGTGTTTGCTAAAGTGGAGATTGACTACTAGTTAAGGTGGAGTGTGGACCTAGAGGACCATTCAGGATGTAGGGAGCTCATGGGCATGGATGAGGATGGGTAGGCCTACAATCAACTCCATGATGGTAGTCATGAAATAAGGTAAGGGGTGTCATTTAAAATGATAGCTTAGCTTGATTTTAGTGCATTATGCATTGGGTTAAGTGTGATTGATTAGCTAGTTGGGTTATGCCCTAGCTATGTGGGTAAAATGAAGAATTGAGAGGGTGAGTAGATAGTTTAGGTGGGTAGAGAGGGGGTAACAACTTAGATTGGTTTATTTTATTATTTGGTTAGTGTTTAGTGAAAATAGGGTTTGGGTGTTCTAGATTCAAACACCCATAGTGACTGTTGATGGTAAGGTCTAACCATTGACGGTTGACATCCTTGAAAACATGGATGCCTGACTATTTATAGTCACCACAACCATCAATGCTTGACTAGGATAAAAGGTGAGTTTAGAAAGCATGTAAAAATGCTAAGGTAAAGTGGAGTGTGTGCTTTCTAAGTAGAAGCTAGTATTAGAGGTTTAGAGGGTGATTTTAGTAGGTATTGGGTAGATGGGTAGGATGGATAAGGAAATAGGTTAGTTATTAGTAGGGTAGACAATAATGCTATAGGTGACTAAGTCATGCATCATAATTAGTGTAGGCTAGGGAGTAGATACATATGTATGACCAAGTAACACATATCTTTATAGAGATCTAGTAGAGGATGACCCCAGTTGATTGGGCCCACATGGAAGAGTTGGGGTTGGGAGTGATGAGACAATATCAACATGTGCCTTAGGATGCATCCATGGTCATATTTCTCTTTAATATATGGGATCCAACTATGAACACCTTCCTATTGTTGACCTGTGAGATGACTATCTTATCGAAGCACATACATAGGATCACTTGACTTCCACTTGTGATGAGCCAATATATCATATAGAGTGAGGGGAGTAGGATGATCACATCGAGATTTTATCTCAAGATGATAGTGATCAAGTTAGATGGCATGTTGGGGGGATTAGGTAAAGTTATTTATATCATAGTGCTCTAAGCAAGAGGAGAATCATGACCATGCTAAATTTTTGATTCATGCTTTATTCTTCCTAACTTTAGCAGTGGGATGTTTCCTTATTTACTACTAGGTGTACTAGTTGATCTATTACTAGGTTAAACCATATTCAATTGGTACTTATTATACTTGTAAAAATATATAAGAAATTGTGGGGGTTTAAGGCCTATAGGAGGTA